>JAQGDQ010000421.1:142500-202692 GCA_030141605.1 Tubiluchus corallicola
ACCGAAGCCAATAAACACAGAGGCCCAAAAGAAGCCAATATATACAGAATTTTAATCTGTTGGTGAGTGCTATGAACTTAGTTCCAAGATCAGCACGGTGCAGCACAACGTTTTCATTACTGACGTTCAATATCAAACTTAATTTACTCTGACATGTTTTTGACAGGTGTATCTTATTGACATGTACCTTTTCTGAAAGCGAAAACCAAAATAAAGAAGTAATGAAAACACCGCAGGTGCAAGTTGCAGAGATGAAAATCATCAATAGATGGACGAGAATTTCTCGCACATTTCACCAGAGAAATGTAGTTGACGAGCTACATGTCTATGCTTGCGACACTAGCGCCACGCAGACCGCAACTCTTTCGCATTTTTGAGTTAACGGTTCTTATTAGAATTTACATGCAATGAGGCCACATCATCAACTTATAGGTTTTACATGTCAAATATAGACCTACGTTAAGTCAAATGCAGATTTAGGTGATTCAAATGTGTCTTGGTAACTCAAATGTAGACTTAGGCAGTTCAAATGTGTTAACAATGGTTTTCAAGAAATTTTAAGTGTTTTTGGTAAGTCAAATGTAGACACATGTCAAGTCAAATGTGACATTGGTACCTCAAATGTGGATAGGTGGTAAAGCTTAAGGATGTTAAATATAATCTCCTTTAATCTTAATTTAATAATTGCTGTGAAAATAATAACTTTATAGGTCTACAAATAGTTCACTAATATTCTGTAAACTTTACATACCATTGGAACTGTTAGAGAAAACAATACATTCTTAAAATAAACGATGTTTCTTGAGAGAAACTAATTTATTAATGCAGTGCTAATGCATTACTTAAAAAACTAATTAGTGATTCACTGTTCATTGGGAAGTGGGAACCAATTTATTCTTTTGTACCGACGTTATGGTTTATCAAAGAATTTAGTTTGAGGATAAACAACGCATTTTTCAAAGTTATGAAGGAGGTGATGACTATCTTTGGTTTATCTTTTTGCAACTTGCACTTAAATGAGTTAATTACCGATTTATTCAAAGTAATGCATCTACATTTGACTTACCCAAGTCACATTTGAACTTTCCTGTGTCTACACTTAACGTGTAAAACCTATACATTAGAGTTGTTCTTATGACGTCACCACGTATTATCTTGGTTATCATTCTGGATGTCTAAGTCAGTCACAGCATGATCCAAACTGCCCTACGGACAAGTGACGTTAGTTTGCGTGAATTTAATAGCTCTAGTGTATCACTTTCCAGATTAACATCACAGATTTTAGGGGTGTAAACTCTCTTGCTAGGAAGCCTAGCTGTGAAAGTAAATGAACAGACATGACGTTTTGGTCAAAGTTTGACGTTTATCTAGAGGAGGAAGAACTCCCGCATTTCACCCATAAATCTTGTCTTTGGTTTACGTGACTGACCCGCGAACTTTATTCTTTATTTGGCAGAGATTGATTATTTTAAGGTGTTTATGGGTTATACAAAAACATTTGTTTCATTTTCAATATATTTTTATTTGCAGTTAATATGCATAAAATGTTATGTCGTTATCGGGTTGTTGGACAAAGCCTGAACATGATTACTATACCGGGTTTTCTTATAGGGGAGTTACTTGTACGGTTTCTTTGCTTTTTTGTGTGATCTTAACGCGCAAACATGATGCAGTGCAAAACTGGACAAAACATGCTTTATTGTGTCAGCAGCACCACTTTTCTTATAGCTCACATTTTTTCATGTCAGATATCGGTCTGACCTGCGTCTCTAAATACCGGAAGTCTCGGTGTGGCGATAATAAACAAGAAATTTAACTAGTGGACGTTTTTGACTGTGTCAAAAACTGTGGTAAGATTCTGCTTATGTGACAGGAGATGTCTTATGTAAGAGCTTGTTTTTAAAAAATTATGTTTTGTTTTTAAAATAAAGTACTGTTGTGCTTGACCTTAAAGGCTTCAGTAGATTTGGAACTTGTAACATTTTCATTAGTGGTCCGTAACTGAAGGCTGTGAAGGGCATAATATTGCTTCCGTCAAATTCACCATCGTTTTGTAGCCCAGCACTTTCTCTTTCTAAAGAGCTACAAAACTCCCTTAAACATTCCTATAACAAGCGTGACGAACGTTTTTTCACGACGTTTCGCAAACTTCTCAATAATGAAATCGGAAACTTTTACCTTTAACTTGTAATATTGAAGTCCAGCGTCTACCAAATGCAGCGAAACTTATACCATTCGATTCGTCTCATCGAGGCCTTTCAGTTGGTGTATTATAGGACGCTGTTGAATTGGTGCCTCCGACTCCCTCGATTTTGGTTTTTGCTCCTACCGAAAAATTTTCCCGTACGCAAATCGTTTTCAGCCATGCACAACAACTCGACAACACCTAGCCCATGCCAAAAATTATGGCCCTAGCTCAAAAACTATAAGAGGGATCCAGCCTAACGAAAAAAAGAAGTCCCGTCCGCTCTGTGACCTTGAAACCATGGTCACTGATCGTATGCGAACAGAAATGCCCCTACCTGGACAGTGTATAATGTGAGTTTCGTGAGCATAGCCCTGTGCCTACGTGAGTTATTAGAGAAACAAAACGGCGGAATAATGATAATAACTAGTGGACGTTTTTGACTGTCAGAAACTGTGGCAAGATTCTGCTTTTGTGACGGTGATGCTTAATGGCAGAGCTTAACTGCAAATTCGGCATTTTCTACTTAAAAATAGCAAAAACATAACATATAAAATAATTTGTTCATTGACAAGCGAAACGCATCATTACATGAAATATAATTTTAGTGTGATATTAATTGCAATCGTGAATATTTACATGTGTTTGAAAATTAATTAAAGATCATGTTTATACAAATATTTGGCTTTGTTTACAGTAAGTTGTGTCATAAAAGAGTTGACATGTCCAACATAGTCAGCATATTTAGCTTCGGGATCTTCTAAGACCGCATGAGTAAGGGTCTGAAAAACATTCAAATCACAAAATTGACATATTCTATTTTCTCGTCTGGTCCTGCTCCGCCTGCCAGTCTCAACTCGTAGGTGGTGATTTCCTACTCTGAATCTTGAAATGATTATCCTGTAATGTTCCGTAAGAATGCTGTTATCAGCTACATGTAATAGTGAGGCAAACTGTGCAACGTTGTTTGTTTTGTTCAACAATCACATGCGAAATTTCTGCAATTAAGCCAGGAATTTATCGACTGATGCTCGCGCGCATCTAGGTGTTTTCATAAAAAGCTTACATTATCTTGTAGCCCAGCTCTTTCTCTTTCTAAAGAGTTATAGGACTCTCTTAAACATTCCCATAACACGCCCGGCGGACGCTTTTTCTCGACGATGTTTCGCGAAAATTTAACAAAATGAAATTGGACTTCTTACATTTAAGCTGTGATATTGAGGTTCACCGTCCACCAAAATCGGCGAAACTTATGTCATTTGATTCGTCTTAGCGAGACCTTTAAATTGATGTATTATGCGACACTGTTACTCGAAACTGAAAGCATTGGTGCCCCCGACTCCCTTGATTTTGGTTTTTTGCCTCATACCGAAAAAAATTGCATACACAAATGGTTCATATTCAGCCATGCACAAAAATTCATCAGCCCTACCTACTACCCAGCAACACAACGAAAATTGTGGGTGGCCTAGCTCAAAAACTGTAGGAGGAGATCCAGCCTAACGAAAAAACAAGAAGCCCAGCCCGCTACACGACCTTTGACCCCAGGGGGACTGGTCACATATTAACATAAATATCCCTACCTGGGGAGTGTGTCCTGTGAGTTTCGTGACACTAACCCTGTGCTAGTGCATGCGCGAGTTATTAAAGAAACAAAATGGCGGAATAATAAATAATAATAAAAACGGGGCGGGGGGGGGGGGTAAATCTGCTTACAGCAAAATCTTAATAATATCAGCTTCGCAGCGCTTCCGCTAAATGCGATTATTAGCACTGCATGGGAGATTAATAATGCTCTTATTGAAGTGGAGAGAATTTTAACGGATTTCAGTAGCAGAGTTAAACTGAGGCAGGTGTAACTTCATAATAGACAATCTTTCAAATTAAATGGTCAATAACGCTAGCGTTTTCTGTGCTTGATGCTTGAAGAGACACATACATTCCACCTTCCTATTAACGAATTTAACGTGTGGTTTTCGAGTAGGCTTAATAGTATTACAGCGGCAATTAACACGACATTAATTTGAAAATGTTTGAAACGCTTTTCCCGTTTTCAGGGTGCAGTTAAGTAAGAGGGAGGAAAGGGCGTTGCAGTGTGAAATTTTTCTTTGGTGTTGTATTGCCCGAACGTTGCTACATTGATGCCTAACTTAATTACGTTCAACTTACTGTAAAGTTCGAAAAGTTCAAGAATTGATGCATGTGTAGTGTATGTAGTCGACGCAATGAAGATTTTTCTGAGCACCCATAAGTCGCCCGTTTCTTCTATGTTTCCGTCTTTTCCAACTATTCGTTTCCTCACTTATTTCCCATGGAACTACAACTTGGCTCCCATCTTGCCAAAGAAATTCATACTGATGGGGACTGACATCCTGCACTGTTCGATTGTTCAGTTTAAAGAAAAAAAGACTCAGCGGTCAAAAATAAAAAATACAATGACTTGTCTGAACGCTTAATATATTAACCTGACAACCGATTATCCTGTTTACTTTTATTCTTGTGTTTCAGACTTGGAAGTAATATAATTTATGCAACAAGTCTTCCACAATACCTGAAAAGCTCCGTGCGGCTTCTGCCTCAGTGCATTATTACAACAATATTACCACTCGTCTGTTTAATTTCACTACAAGAGCTGATGATGGGACGACGATATCGCACTTATGTTCTATAATGATGGTCATTATTTTATCCGTGATCTTCTCCACACAAAAGAGCGGAACAGAGATGCTGTGATTTATGGATGAAGCTCTAAATTGAGCAGTAGCATGGCTTCACGTGACGATATACAGTGCGGGTAAATTCCTAAACAATGGGTGATTCGCCGATTAAGCTTCGGGACAGCAGAAATGGTCTTGGCGTCCAGTCTTTGCCAGAGACGATGACGCTGGACATCGATCGCAACGGCGGTTTAAGTGTGAAAGTAGTTCGGCCTAGTTTTCTGGCAAGACGAACTTTATTGGAAAAGTGCCTGTTGCTAGCGTTAGCATTATTAACTATAGCATCAACAGTATTCATTATCGTTGCCTTTACACGTGTTAGTAAGTATAGCATTCTTTGTACCACTAATAGTGTTGTTAATGCATTCACAATAACGAAGATGTTTAAAATATTGAACTGCTGGTGGATCCTTGCCACCCGGGGGTGGTTCGGGCCTGCAGGTACGAAGGCGAAGCAGCCTAATAGTGATTTCCACATAACAACAATTAAACAAAACTGAATTAAATAACACTGAAGATTTAACTGGAAAGAGACTTAAATATTACAAGGCCTAAAGGTAACTTTAGACAAGGTTTTAAACAATTTCAAGAAAAACAGAACAAAGAAATAAAGTGGAGAGACTGATGCCTAACTACTCATATAGCGGACAGTAGGAGAACTCTAAGTCTAACTCTAACCCTAACACAAACACAAGAACTAACTACTCTGCACGACCCGATTACCACTGCAGCTCCAAAGTACAGCAGGTTTTTACCCTCCCTTTATAACCTTTCCCAAACTAGTGTACATCTCAGAAATAGAGCCGAAATGAAACCTGATTGGTCGAAAGCAAAAAGGTGCGAAGATTTAGCCAATAAGAACCGAAATATTTGTAAAAGAATAATTTAGAAGACTTAGGTTTGACCTACTGGTGCTTTTAGGGGTAACATGCAACACTAGTTTGGTAACCATACTATACTCTGGAATAAAGGTAGAGGTTGCAGAGTGGGCCGCCCGCGCTGCAATATTTTAGGCTTTTGGGTGAAATATGTTAGTTATGTTAATTATGCCAACGTTTTCATTATTTCATTATTGAGTAAAACTATAAAACCTTATGTTTCAGGTTTAGAAGAGAATATATGTTTAACAGAACACTGTGTACATACAGGTAAAACTAAATTTTAGCAACCGATATAATTGAGATGGCGTAAACTTGATCTGATTTTGCATGAATATTGCAGAAAAAACTCGTCTACAGAGATTAATAATTGTTTGCTAGCTTGAATTATGCCAATCTCTTGATGCGAAACAAAAAAGTTACCGATTTTTGAAGATGTGTTTTGAAGCGCTGAAGTAATTACGATTATTGATAAATTACGAAATTTGTGCTAATTATTTCATGTTTGATAGAATATTAAAAATCGAAAGTTATAGTTAGCAATTCATAATCCCGCTTGCCAGTACTTTTAGATCGATACAGATAAATAAATGGACAGTTACACAGGTAGACATGCAGATAAAGAGATAAATAAATAAATAGGTAGATAAATAAATCTTTATTATTGTTGCTAATTATTTACAAGATTAGAATGTATGTACTATAAACAAATACAAAATTTATAATACAAATGTATGGACTTATGCAGTATAAATTTGCTTCGCAGTTTAATAACATTTTGTAATAACATTTATTAGGTCTAGCATTTTTATTTAAGATGCTCAAAATAATCACCGCTTTCTTGAAACACGTTTAGTCGATACACCAGTCCATTAAAACCTGTCAGAAACTAAGACCGATTCACCTCAGACATGCGCAGATCAACTCGTTCCTCTACCGCACTCTCCTGAGTATGATGCGAACCGCCAAAACTGATTTCTCCTCATCATGCATTCTTTGCACACCATCATCTTTCAAGCATTCAAGCATTAATCCTGACTTTCTCAAACTCTCTGTATTTCCTAATACAGCGTGCGTGGATTGTGGAATAACAATATGATTCCTAATTTCTCAGACACCCTGTATATGATTGTCACACACGACAGACAGCATAACAATCACGTTAACCAACTTTTTAAAACAGTAAAATGTGCCTTGAAAACGTATGATTTCTTAAAATACATAAAAACACGCATTATTTATTTATTTATCTTTATTTATCTTCTAGCTTCGTCTCTCTTGGCTGCAATGGATCAGACTGCCAATCCATGTAACGATTTCTTCCAGTTTGCTTGTGGTACGTGGAACAAACGACACGTAATTCCTCCAGATAAAACCAATATCAATACGTTTGAAGTATTACTAGAAAAACTGCAAATCATTTTGAAAGGTAAGCAGGCACATACCAAAATTGCATTTACTTCAATAATAAATCAGCATACTATTACTTCATTTTATTTTTCTTCTTTTTTTCTTTTCCGTCTTTTTCTTCTTTTTTTTGGTTGCCGCAGCAGCTGCATAGCTTGTGTTTCTTAGCTTTGTCGACGTATTCTTCTTTCTTTTTCTTCTCATTTGAGTTTTCTCTCTACCACCCTTTTCTTTCTGTGGATGCGCCCATGTAAAATGTCCAAAAGAAATGCCTAACTCCAGTATTACATGGTGCGATAAACCTGAAATTAATTTGTTCAGTATAAAGATGTGATTCGATAATAAAAAGAAGCAAATAATAGAAAAATGATTAGTAGATTAACAGGTGAAAATTACAACAGCTAAGTAAAAATATGACGTGTTTCTTATGGATTTCTGATCTATAGCAAAAATAGCAGATTACTGTATTAATTTACAAGATAAAGATAATTTAGACTAAATTAATTAACAGAACTTGCAATTCGGTGATTAAATGGCATTCTGGATAACAAAACAGTATTTAATGAGTTCTTCAGAGCTACGGCAGTAAGAAAAAGCTAATCGCATACGTGTAATTATGAACAAGTAAAACAGGTCATGAAAGTTATGAGACTATACCTAAAGTTGGCTTTTAATATCTGATTGGCTGTAATGAATGACAAAGTTAAACATGGTTGAAACTAAAAAGATTTCACAAACGTCAACTAGGTGCTGCTAGCACACACACACACTTTCTTTGCTGTTTTTCTTCCTCTTTTTTCTACTGCTACTTTTGCTTTTTACTACTTCTGTTGCCTTGTCTTTGCCTCTGTATCTTTTTCCTGCCTTTTTCTTATTTTTGGTTGCTTCTTTTCGGTTTTCTTCTTTTTTCTGTGGCTTCTCGTCTTTGATATTTTTACGATTCTTTCGAATTTTGTTGTTAAATCATTTTTCATTCGTGAACTTAAATTTGACTAATCTTTATAGTTTTGGCAATCATTTTTCATTCGTGATCTTACATTTGACCAATCTTTATAGTTTTGACACTCAAATTTTGGTTTTTATGTTTTTAGTTTTGCTAGAGGAAAAAATTAGCAATACTACTGATACTGAAGCAACAGCAAAAGCAAAGCGTCTCTACAGTTCCTGTATGAACACCAGTAAGAATTGAAAATAATTTTTCTAACCTGTTACCTTTTATGACGTGCTGTGACTCATTATCCCACCTGGTGTTTTAAATCTAAAGCTTAATAACTAGCTAAGTAGAACCTGTCACGTAAGTCTCCATTTGTCTATTTTAATAGACTGGCTTCGAAAAATGATGCGCCGTTGCTCGCGTTTTATAACACAGTAATATAGCAGTTACAAGTCCTGCTTGCCAGGCACTGTCCTGCAGCGTCGTTGGCTTGAATTGCAATCATGCTGCCTGAGATGCAAAAAGACGCAAACATTTATGGCGTATTAAAAATCAAGTTTCACTTCATTCTAATAGAATAACCGAATACCTAATAGGATATCTATGATAATAGATTAATTCATTGTTATAGGTGCTGGCCTGCAGCATTGTAAGCATTGCGTTACAATCATGCTGCATGAGATGCGCAAGAAATGGACCATAAGGCCTTGTGCTCTTCAAGATATATACTAATCAACTTTTGCACCAAAATTCGTCAAACATACGTCACTTTTTCCATTGTCACGTGCCTCACGTCGATTTTTTGGGCCATTACTCTGTAAAAAGTTGTACGTAGGCTAGTTGCAATTTCTAGCCTTATGTCATTAAAATGGAAGAGCGTCATTTTGATCTTGACTGTACCTGTATTATTTGTTTACCTAAAATAACCGATATTAACCATCTATGCGGTTTCAACCACTTGTAACAGTTTGTAAAGAAAGGGTGGAACTTGAAGGATAATTTGATACTTTTAAAGGAGGAGAAGCGTTGAAAGTCCGAGGTTCCTAAATTACCCTTTCTTTAGTAACCAAACCAGAAAAGCGTGAGTGAAAAAAGAGAAACATGATTATATGCAGAACACCGTACTTACTTGTGTTTTAAATTGCTCTAAAAAGAAAAACAGTTAATTGTAATCTTAACATATATATTTTACAATATTTACATACACAAACAACATTGACAATAAGCGTAAGCATAATTATTTATGAAAACTAGTCTATAAATAAGCCGTCTAACGGGGGTAATGTTCTGTGTGCTTTAAGACACTGTATCTAGACATTACCAATAAGTTTGTTTGAGAGAAGGCTTTTATAACATACGATATTCATAATATCTAAAAATAGGTTCGGTACAAGTTTAAGGTCATGCCATGCAAGGTCAAAATTACCTATGAATCCGGCTTCAACAAGTGTTTGAAATCGCGACTGTTTTACACATGCCAGATATGTGCCACATAGGCACCCAAGATATGTGCCACAACAAATAAAGTGAAAATTTAGCGTAAGGAGCATTTGTACTATAAGTAAATGTTACATTGTTTAGGATCCTTTTCGTTGCAGGCAAAAACAGTAGCCCAATGAGTCTTGCATTGTATGATTTTTCAGACTTTTTGTTATAAAATTCTATTAATAATGACCAGAGCGTTCTGTTTTGCCTTGTATCGTCTAGGATTTTTGATTAAGTCTTTATTGCAAACTCTTTGTTCATATATGCAAAAATACACTCAAGACAAACAATTAAATACAACAGTTATAAATATTTACAATTATAATGACTTAGTTAGTGGCACACAAAGTAAATGAATGAATAAACTATAAAAAAATAATTACATCGGTAAGGCATTACCGAAAAAAATAAAGTAGTTCTATCCATTTCTTTCTAATGGAGTAAGTAAATAAAGCATCACATTCACACAAATGCTTACAAATATCGTTCTCGCTAATAGCAACTCTATTACAAAGACTAAGAACACACTTTCTATAGATAACATCGAAGAATTTAATATTGAGATTTGTAGTAATATTTCTAGCACTAGTGTCACAAGGATATTTAAATAATTTTTTAATAGAGTTGTTATAGGCTTTTTTAATTTCCTCAGATTGTATAAATTGTAATGGCGCCATGTAGCCATACAATAAAAACTACTGCAGTAAGGAATTAAAAAGATACTTCTTAGCAGCAAGTGAGCAAATTCCAAAACGTCTGATTAATTGCTTGGCCCTAGAATAATAAATTGTTCTTTGTCCAATAATGTCAAAATCATCTGCATTATTACCCAAGTATTACCCTAAGTATACCCGCAGTGCTAGTCTGTCGCATAATGGCGCTTTAATGTCTTAATCACATTTTATGATATTCATTATGCATCAGATAATTGAATTTGCATCAAAATTGTTGAAGCACAGAGCATGTGAGCAGCAATGAACTATTGGTCTTGGACTTTACGTACACGCCTTGTTATCCTTTTTTATGCAAACCACGTCATCATTGGGGTTTTGTAACTGGTATTGTTCATCTTTCTCTTTTTATTAAAATTGTGACGATGAAAATTCGTAAAAAATCATTAATGTTAATAAACGCCGTTAACGATGTTATTTTCAGCTGTTAACGAAATACTGTCGGATAATCCAGTTCGTTCTGAACTGGCAAGTCTGGGTGGGTGGCCAGTGTTAATGGGTGGTGCCTGGAACGCACACAACACATCACTGGAAAACTTGTTAGGTTCGTATAATTCAATAATTAATGCAAAACTAGCGACAGAATGGTTTGTTATCAAGTAGCTGACATTGAATGCGAAAGAATGCCATGTTCCAAACATGCCAAGTTGAGGTTTTACGTGGTAAATGTATAATAGCTAAAAAAAGCTTGCGCATCAAACGTGCAGGAAAACATGTGGTATGTACATGTACAGAGGCGTCCAGAAAAAAACGTTCCTTCACACTTACTTGTAGCCTTTCTTTCTGGTAGTGGCATTTGCAAAGGAGACCACATATCATCGTCTAACCTGGCTTCTCCTCTTTCGAAAAGTTGTAAATTTCCCTCCAGCCTCCCGCCCACCAGTAGTAACGGCGAGCGAAAAAGCTCTAAAAATGGCTGTTTTCGCTCATTCTCGGAACATCGTATAGAAAAAATATCTAGCTGTGCTTCTTGGTGGATTTGGAAGAAAGTTTATTGCTCTTTGGAAAGAAAAGAAATCGGGCTACGGAGGGTCTCTTTTGCAAACGCTCCTACGAGAAGAAGAGTGACGAGTTAATTTGGTGGAACGTTTTTTGGACGACCCTGTATAATGTGTCAAGTTATTAGGTATCAAGTTATTACCTAGTAATGTGATAGCCATAGTAATTACACACATTTGGAAGAAAGTTTATTGCTCTTTGGAAAGAAAAGAAATCGGGCTACGGAGGGTCTCTTTTGCAAACGCTCCTACGAGAAGAAGAGTGACGAGTTAATTTGGTGGAACGTTTCTTGTTATGAAGAATTATGAAAAATTATGAAGCAATAAACTTTCTTCCCTTTCTTCGATTTGGAAGAAAGTTTATTGCTCTTTGGAAAGAAAAGAAATCGGGCTACGGAGGGTCTCTTTTGCAAACGCTCCTATGAGAAGAAGAGTGACGAGTTAATTTGGTGGAACGTTTTTTGGACGACCCTGTATAATGTGTCAAGTTATTAGGTATCAAGTTATTACCTAGTAATGTGATAGCCATAGTAATTACACATACGGGTCTATACAAATAAAGCATGTTTTACAGGCACGAAAAGTCTTTGTACATGCAAAATTATTAATGTTAAAGAATTAAACAACATTTTCCAAATTTTCCCCAGGAAAGCTAAAAGAGAAGTACAATCTGCACCTGATTGTTGAAATATGGATCGGCCCCGACGACAGAAACTCTTCAAATAATATAATACAGGTAATTTACACTAAATACAAAGACACGTACTGGCACTGTAAATTAAGTATATTAATATTTAAGTACTAAAATGTTTTACTATAAGTTAGTGCTAAATTTCTAGCGCAGAAACTGAACTTTTTTAGTGTAACGTGAGTTTGAGTAACGCCTACGTATATGAATTACCCTAGGATTTTCGTGTGAGCAATTCAAAAAAACAAGCATATGTATTATTAATATGCCCAGCAACGGAATTTGTCAACATTGCAATCTAGATGATACAGAAGACGAAGTACATTGGTTACCACGATGCATAAAAAATAATCACCTATACACGTCTGCCTTTTTCAGTAAAATTAATAACTTGAACCCGAACTTCTCTAATATGTCAAACGACATTTGTTTTAGGAAATAATGACGTACCGAATTTTGTAATTTTGTAATCGAGTTCTTTAACAGTAGAAACATAAATTAAAGTACGCATAATTCATATCATTTTGTACAAAATAGTACAGTAATAATTATTTACTACCGTTAGAATGTCTGTTGTCTATCAGCAACAACAAATGCTTATAGTCTTAATATAAATATAGGCTAAATATAATAAGGCTTAATATAAATTATTATGTCATCAGAACCTATTTTAAATTTTGTAATGTGTTGTATTCGTTATTTTAATATAATAATGTGTATTTCTTGCAATAGCTACCCGTACATTTCAGCAGAGGTTGTTATGTTGTGGTTTTGTGTTTTTTTGTAAGTCCATAAAATTTTTGAATCTTAGTAAACAACAGATCAGTGTATTACAGATTGATCAGCCGCACGAACTTGGCTTGCCAAGCAGGGATTATTTTTTGAAAGATTCGGGAGAGATCCTACTGGCATATCACAAACTGATGGTTGATGTAGCTGTCTTATTAGGAGCAAATGAATCAGATGCCTGGGAAGAAATGCAGGAAGTGTTAGCATTCGAAACAGATTTAGCTAATGTATATTTACTTGGTTTTCCACTTTCTAAGTTAGCACTGTTGTCTTGTACATTTTGTTAAATTATAATTTGGTTAACGTTGCATAACGATTTAAGGGTTATAATTTATAATTTCATAGTAATTTAAGTCAATGAGGAAGTTTGTTAGTCGACAGCCCAGTATAAAATGATCAATTCACTTAAATATAAAAAAACTCTGGCTTTTCTTCGCGGATGAATACCATCGTGCAGTTTTTCTCTGTTAATCTAATAATTATGGTGCAGCCAGGTAATAATGACTTTGGAATCCATTATATTATTACCTCAATTTCTACAAAGCGACGTGTTTCCTGTTTTGTAGAAAAAAAAGTAAAAGTAAAAACGTCAACAATTTCAACAAGCACGAATATGTTATTTTGTTGTCGTCGTGACGTCTCAGTTGAGTAATTTTTTTGTCTTCAGGTGACTATTCCACCTGCTGACTTGCATGACGCAGGTGCAATCTATCACAAATTAACAATTGAGAAGCTGCAAAGCTTGTTCCCTCAGGTAAACTCATAAATTATTATGATAAGAAATGCTGAAGTAATTTTTTATTTCAGTAATTGAAAAACACTCGCTATTTCAACGCACAGGTGTACTTTACATATAATGAGTTTGAACAATTCATTACATACTAGATTTGAACTCGTATCTTTTGCATGAACAATCGTTTTAAGAAATAATAAGCATCATTAATAACAATATTTGAACAAACACAGAGCCATCAGATGTCAGAGATATCATAAAATTTTCATATTTTTCAGTTTGATTGGCTGAAGTATTTGCTCACATTTTTACCAGAATATGTTCCGCCCGTGACGTCACAAGAAGAAATTGTGATCTATGCTGATAAATACCTCAATGGTTTGATAGAGGTGCTGCCATTGCATGACTTCAGGTCAGATATGATTTACGTCTGAACATGTTTAGCTTATAATTGACTCTTGCATTCAAATTTAATGACTATGTGTTTCGTCTCACTTAATCAATTTAACTTAATTGCCTCGTAATTTATGTTAGGTTAATAGTAATTTAAGTTTTGTAGTAACTTTATACTTGTATGAAGTAACGCCAACGTTTTACGTACCATCTTACAGAGCAATTTGTAAAACGTGTAATGCCACCCATTGGTAAAAATAGGTGATATATGCTGGTGCATTTTTAAATGATTCAGCAATTTTTACATTTTTACATTTTTGTTCCGTGAAATAGAGTGAAAATTTGGTGAAATAGGGTAGAAAGTAAAACAGGTGGGTATAGAGCGAGGAAGAGAACAGTTGTGAAATGTTTGTACCTTGCAATGTGCGTAATGCTGCAGGCCAGTGGCTAGCGGTCAGGACTTGTTACATCTTTTCTTATTTTAGGGTAGTGACTAATTACGTCCTTTGGCGATTCATTTTGAAAAACATGGCCGAGATGCCACAGAAGTACCAAGAGCCTTGGCTGGCATTTCAAAAGGTTTGCTTCGGTATTTTTCTGTAACGTTCTTGTACAACTGAAATTAACGTGTCTGTGTGCACGTGCAGCAAATGTCTGTCAGGTAATCATGACATATGCCAAGCGGATTGAATTGGCATACTTCGGCCCATTACGCCATTTATTGTGTCCGAAAAGTATAAATTATGTTTTATGAACATATTTATTTGAAATAACTGCCTTTGGCAAACAGCAAATAAATGCTGATCAGGTTGGCCCAATCTATCACAAAATATATTAACTACTTCAGTTACTGATTATAATAATCAAAACGTTTAGATGAACCAATATAAATTATTTCTGTAGTATAAACAATTGCTTAATGACAGTTTATAATTTTAATAAAAAATATCATATTGTACACTTGCGTGCTGTTTTTTGGTAAATGCTAAATAGGTTAATAAGAATAATCTTTCATAATTATTTAAAGATCATGATGAAATCATCAGGTTAAATACTTTAAACACAGACAGATAACATTTCAGAGTGGCGAAATACGTTTTTTAATTCAGATAACTAAAACTTTAGCACGTTAACCTAAACCTATTTTATTAAACATTTTAAGGTTCTCTCTGGAGTTTCAGCACCTCGCATTAGATGGCAGCACTGCGTCGAATTCACCAATGAGAACATGGGAATGGCTGTGGGATCTCTTTTTATTGCCGAAAACTTTAAAAAGGAAAGCAAGGATACGGTACGAAGTTACATTTTTAGGCTCATTGAAATTGGTATAATCAACTAAATAAATTTTCATCTCCTCCAAGTAATTACACGGATTTTTTTAGCTGTCGTATTCGCATTTTTTACGAATGTTTAATTTTGATAAGAAATACATATGCAGCTGCAGATAACAAACTAAAATGTTTTTGATGTTATTCATAGGCCCTGGAGATGATTCATAACATCAGGAATGCTTTTAATGAATTATTAAAAGATATTGAATGGATGGACGATGAAACTAGAAAAGTAGCAGAAGAAAAGGTAAATATTATATAAAATCTATATAGATAATATATATGTATATAATATATGTATTATAATATAATATATACATTAGATATATGTATTAGCCCTTTGCAAGCAGTAAATTAAATTCAGTTTGATCACATCTTTGAAGTTTTGTTAAATCTGGGAAGACTTTGAAGAATTTTATTTCATGTGGAGATACATGTGCGATAAAGATTACTTAGATAAAATTATGGCGTGAATACCTAATGGTTATGTTTAGATCAAGTTGTCGTGACGCTAGAGTTGTACGTGGAGTGTTTTGGGGAGAGCCAACAGTCGGCATTGGCAAGTTTATCAGACTGTTTTTTGAAGTTGTGATGTTCGTGTTAAACAGAAGAAATCAATGGATGAAAACATGGTTTAACTTTGCGATCTGTATTTTACTCAGAATCATAGTCTCATAGTCAATCCACATAAACACAAAATGGTAAATATAATCAACAGTATTAAAGAGTAGTAAAGAGACGGTAATGTAAATCTATCACACAATATATCATGGCATCTGAGTCAAAATGTTGTTTTGACCACACAACTGTTTAAGCCCAGTGCTTTCCTTCTAATCTTGTTACCAAGTGAAATCATTGCTACATTCACAGAGAAGCTACGTAAGCAAGTTACATACAAACATCTAGCAGTAACAAGTACATGGATATATTGAAAACTTCAAAGTGTACTAACAGGTGTCAGCACTGACTTAGTGGTAATAAAAAATTAAAGTTTGAAACTGCAAATCAAGATTAATAATAAACTAAATCAAATGCTCGCATCTGCTACACACGTCTCTAATTGGAACAGCGAACACGTCAGCAAGACTCTGAAATGTCGAAATCTATTTTCTTGCTCTCGGAAAAAATCAGCTCAAAAGATGATGAAAAGCTGACAGTCACTAAAATAGCATGCGCATTTCATTTGATACTGCTCATCTGGAACCGAACAATCAATAGCAGAGTGTTAATGGTTGAGGCGGGAACTGAACCTAAGCAATTATTACGATTTGTTTTCTGTGATAAGATATTAAACTGGCAGAGACGTTTTCATATATACATATATATATATATATATATATATATGTATATATATATATATATATATATATATATATATATATATATATATATATATATATATATATATATATATATATATATATATATATATAAACATATATACAGTAAATATATATATATATGTATATATATCCCTAACGACAATAGCCGGTGGTAGTAAGGCGGGTGAAGTCTTGTGAGTTTCTTAGGTGACCACCTTTCCGCTCTCTGTCTAGAAGTGGCGTTGCTTAGATTTTTAGTCCTGCCACACTGGGATTGCTCAACTATTCTCCTTGTCTCAAAAAGCCAAAGGCCTAATTATGTTTATAGTAAGGCCTAATAATACTTGTATTTTAGGCGAACGCTATGAACGAACGCATAGGCTACCCTGATATGTTGACAGATCCAGCACAGATGGCCGAGGAATATGCCAAATTAGATATTGATTATACGCGATTTTTCAAAAACATCTACAGCTTAGCCAGATTTGAATGTTTGAAGAATTTAGAGAAACTGCGACAACCAGTTGATAAAGACAGGTAAGCAGGGCATAGGCCACGAATTTGTCAGCTACAAAAGTTAATGCTTTTATTATTCGTAAATTTCGGATTTTGAAGATTTCTAAACATGATTATTGATAGTAATAACAGTAATAATATTGATAATATAATACAGTGTAGTAGTAATATTGATAATAGTAACAGTAGCCACCTAAATTTGCAGATATTACTGCCAAATAGCTATGTTCATTTGCCTTCCAGCAGACAGTAATTATAAAGTGATAGCAACACCAATTCTATGTTTGTGACTGCCAGCATGTTTTTATACTGCCAGCAAGGATGGTATGCCAGTTTTTTTAACACTGCCTTATTGTTATCATTACAGATGGACAACTCGTCCAGCAATAGTGAATGCCTTTTACAATCCAAACAAGAATGACATAGGTAAGAACTGCTTTATTACTTTTATTTATTTTTTAAACTAACGTCTACATGCAATACTTATGCCACACAAACTGGGCTATAGCGAGAAGTAAGGACAATAAATAACATTTTTGCAGTAATAGAACTTGTTAATCTGCCTTTTTAGTTCTGTAACCAAACGTGCTTCAAAATAACTTAGTAAGATAAGCATCAGTCTTAAGTTACATCTTAGAATTTAATTTAAATAATTAAGATAAAAATTAATTATGTATTTACAAATTTTTCCACACATACATTAATAGATTTATATTTTCATTGGTATTTGCAGTAGGACTAGACGATTGTAACTACAAACTTTGCAAAGAAATTTTGTCGAGAAACAATTAGCTTTGAAAAATTCAAAAAGTTATCTGTTTGCTATTAAAGTAAAGCTGCAATTTGACCCTTGGTAAAAGCATACAAGACGCACGCGCCACCAGATAATGCTGCTGAAGAAAAAGCGATCTTTAAAACTTTGTATCCTTGTTTAACAGTAGTCGACTTCAGGCAAGCAGATGTGTCTTTGTCCAGTGGTAAAGGAGGTTTGTTTTTCAAGTGCACTGCAACACATATTGTGTAATTCGTGCCGGGTTTTAAATGATCTACCACATGGTACCTTGACATGGGACTAATATCATAGCTTGCCACTATGGTATCACTGTCATCTTCTCTTTCATAAACTTTAAATCCAGTAATGTCTTCAATGATGTTGCGTTTGACATGCCAACCGATTATTATGTATTCTTGGCTACAGTCCATTTCGTAAACAGATATTTTTCCAGGAAAATCTTTGTCCTCATGCGGCGGCCACGTCTTATCGGTGATAGGTTGCGGAGTAATGGATGGAAAGGTAATGACGCCAGATGGACGTGTATTCTCTACAGGAAGTCTTTCAGTCGTGAATACCGTGGTAGTTTCTTCTGTAGTATGATGTGGTGTGGTCCAGGTATCAATAACGGGTATTGTTTGCTTTGTGGATGGGAAGTCATTGGTTACTGTTTTAGTTGGTATAATTGTTGGAAAACTAATTCCTCCACTAGGACGTGTGTTGGTGACTGGAGCTCTTTCAGTTGTTTGCTCAGTTGTTTGTGGAAAACTAATTCCTCCACTAGGACGTGTGTTGGTGACTGGAGCTCTTTCAGTTGTTTGTGGAAAACTGATTCCTCCACTAGGACGTGTGTTGGTGACTGGAGCTCTTTCAGTTGTTTGTTCAGTTGTTCGTGGAAAACTGATTCCTCCACTAGGACGTGTGTTGGTGACTGGAGCTCTTTCAGTTGTTTGCTCAGTTGTTTGTGGAAAACTGATTCCTCCACTAGGACGTGTGTTGGTGACTGGTGCTCTTTCAGTTGTTTGCTCAGTTGTTTGTGGAAAACTGATTCCTCCACTAGGGCGTGTGTTGGTGACTGGAGCTCTTTCAGTTGTTTGTGGGAAACTAATTCCTCCACTAGGACGTGTGTTGGTGACTGGAGCTCTTTCAGTTGTTTGTGGAAAACTGATTCCTCCACTAGGACGTGTGTTGGTGACTGGAGCTCTTTCAGTTGTTTGTTCAGTTGTTTGTGGAAAACTGATTCCTCCACTAGGGCGTGTGTTGGTGACTGGAGCTCTTTCAGTTGTTTGTGGAAAACTGATTCCTCCACTAGGACGTGTGTTGGTGACTGGAGCTCTTTCAGTTGTTTGTGGAAAACTGATTCCTCCACTAGGACGTGTGTTCGTGACTGGAGCTCTTTCAGTTGTTTGTGGAAAACTGATTCCTCCACTAGGACGTGTGTTGGTGACTGGAGCTCTTTCAGTTGTTTGTTCAGTTATTTGTGGAAAACTAATTCCTCCACTTGGACGTGTGTTGGTGACTGGAGCTCTTTCAGTTGTTTGTGGAAAACTGATTCCTCCACTAGGACGTGTATTTGTGACTGGAGCTCTTTCAGTTGTTTGTGGGAAACTAATTCCTCCACTAGGACGTGTGTTGGTGACTGGAGCTCTTTCAGTTGTTTGTGGAAAACTGATTCCTCCACTAGGGCGTGTGTTGGTGACTGGAGCTCTTTCAGTTGTTTGTGGAAAACTGATTCCTCCACTTGGACGTGTGTTGGTGACTGGTGCTCTTTCAGTTGTTGGAGATAGTGTAGATTTAGTAAATAAGTTAAAAATCTCGTAGGTCTTAATACCAATCTCTATCACCGGATTTGTTAAAGGAAGCGGGATTTCACAGTTGAAGTCTTTGGAAAAAACTTCTAGCATCTGGACTCCTGAAAATAACCGAATTATAATTTTTAATAAAACACTGAATGGAAATCAGATTGAAAAGACGTTGATAATTGTTAGCGAGGTAAATAGGTAGGTAGGTAGGTAGGTAAGTCGGTAGATAAATAGGTAGCCAGGTAAGTAGATTGGTAGATAGAATGATGGACAGGTAGTTAGGCCCTAAGTAGCTTGTTCACTCGCGATAGATAAATAGTAGACAGGTACAAAAATAAGTATATATATATATATATATATATATATATATATATATATATATATATATATATATATATGTATAAAATTTATTTGGCAAAGGAACAAATATTACATTTTACACATTTGCAGTCTTAAATTAGTTCATCTGTACAATATTTACACCAATTATATTGATTAGTAAACAACTTTATATAGTTACGTTTGCATACGTTTTGCCCTGTATAACAGGGATCGATAAGATGCTAGAAATACAGTGAGTCATACTTGAATGTGAATTATATCTGATATCTGAAATTCTATGTAAGTAAAACCTTCTTTAATTGAATAGCTAGAGATTTAAAACTCTTGTCTGAAGGCTTAAGTATAGAGTTGCCATAGAACGAGCATTACGACGAATAAGAGAGCCAAGCTTTCCTAAGCATTTTCCTAAGGCCACTTGCAGATGGGGAAAGAAGCGTTATACCGCATAAACTAACGTCCACATAAATAGATTTAGCAGATGGCAACTAAAACTACAACTTTTTTAAGATTGATTAAAAGGTTATTAACATAATTTGTGAACAGAATACCATACCGTACGTATGTAACTACGTGAATTTCAAGTTCAACCATGTGAATGTCACCAAATACGAATGTCAATATAAAAAGCGATAGTTATAAAGGACATTAAATCAAGAGACCAGTACGCACCGCAGAACGTATCTTATAAGATCAAAATGAGAAGCAAGTAAGCCCGTAAGCAGCATAGTGAATTGTAGCTGCAATAGATACATTACCCTTAAGAGTAACTGGTTCAAAGCATGTGACGCTGAAAAGTCGATGTTTGATTATCGCACAATCTTTTGACGTAGTTTCGTGCCCTAAACATGAAAATATAATAATAATAATAATAATAATAATAATAATAAAAATGATGATGATGATGATGATGATGATGATGATGGTGGTGGTGGTGGTGATGATGATGATGATGATGATGATGATAATAATAATAATAATAATAGTAGTAGTAGTAGTAGTAGTAGTAGTAGTAGTAGTAGTAGTAGTAGTAGTAGTAGTAGTAGTAGTAGTAGTAGTAGTAGTAGTAGTAGTAGTAGTAGCAGTAGCAGCAGCAGTAGCGGCAACAGTAGTAGTAATAGTAGCAGCAGTAGTAGTAGTAGTAGCAGCAGCCGCAACAGCTAGTAGTAGTAGTAGTAGTAGTAGTAGTAGTAGTAGTAGTAGTAGTAGTAGTAGTAGTAGTAGTAGTAGTAGTAGTAGTAGTAGTAGTAGTAGTAGTAGTAGTAGCAGTAGTAGTAGTAGTAGCATACGATGATACTAGACAAATAACAATGCCTCATACATACATTAAAACAATTGTGAATATCAAAATGCACTATTTCATGGCACTTAATTAGGCAATAAACAACTTCTTCGTTCCTTATCGTTAAAAACAAAGACGTTTATTTATACCTATTCTGTGTAGATATAAAAGCATCCAGGTCCTAAGTGGCAGTATGTTGCAGTCGCATATCCATGGATTCCCTTCCAGGTTTACATCAACCAAAGAAGCAAATTTCATGCCATTGAAAACTTCATGATCGAGTGTGTCAAAGTTGTTGTAAGATAAATCAACGCTGATTGGTCCTCGAATTAAGTGAAATATGTCAACAGGCAATTTGGATACCTAAATTCAAAACGCACAATGTTGGTTATGTGAATAGTGCTTTGCCAGATTTTATACATTTAATGGTAATGCATACTAACTTGAAATTTTAATTTTCAGTATGAGTGCCATTTTACGCTACAGGCTCCAAGGTAACAATTAACATTGGCATTAACGTTGTCGCCAGTGTTGTCCCAGAAAATGTGAAATTATTGCATTAGTTGCGGGTTGTGCATACTTGTGCTCCTAACAATGCTAAACATTCTGATCAATTAATACACAATACCTGTGTCCCTGATAAGGAAAACACTTTCATTTGCTGTCCTGATCCATCAGAAGACGTACTATGACTGGTATCTTCCCACCAGGCCGGGATTAGCGCACTTTTGCTAATTGTTTTCAATCGATTTCCAGTAATTTTGTACTCAATCAGCCGAGGACTAAAACGTTGACAAAGTGGGGTAGTAAATTCTTCTTTGTTTATTGTTAGTGAGAGTCTTTCCAAGAAGTCCAACTCACACAAATTGCTAATGATTATGTCGGCATCGTGACCTGTTATTTCTAACGTCTTCAACTTTTTTAGTGGCAGTAGAGCATCCTCGTTGAAAAACTCTAGTTCAAACATATCATTGAGCTTCAGGACCTCCAAATTTTCCAGACCAACAAAATGGTCAAAGTGTATTTCGCGAACTGGATTACCAGACAAGTCTAGTTCTCTTAGATTAGGTATGTCAGTCCAGACAGAAAATGGTACATGAACAAAAGCATTGTATGACAAATTCAGCGATGATAACATGTCTGGAAGTACGTTTCTGTCAATAGCTTGTAATTCGTTCCCGGAAATGTCAATGCTTTTTGTTGTTATGGAATTAAAATTTAAGTTTGGGAAAGTTGCACAGTCGATGTCAGCTATAAAAAGAGAGCTAATTTTTGCATTTTCAAAAACATCTTGGTTAAGAAGCAAACACAAGTCAACATTTTCAGATAGGTCGAGCACATCTAGTTTCAGGTTTTTAAAAGCACCAGCATCAATAGAATTGATGGAATTGTTTCTTAAATTAATGATCCTTAATTCGACGTGAGGAGTAAAGTCCTCATTGGTAATCTCGAGGATCTTATTGAAGGATAAATCGACTAAGCTTAGTGTGTTTATCTGACTTAATACATCTGATTGAGTAGAAGCTAGGCTGTTGTGATCCAGATACAATTTGAAGCCACCGTGATCTCTTGAAGTTTCTGCCATGTCTATTCCAACAACTGTCCTCGGGTCGATATCTTCAAACTGGTTGTAGCTCAGCTTCAGCGTGTGTACTTGTCCCGTGGTCATAAACATTCTCGTCGGCAGTGTGCTCAGTTTGTTGTGCGACAGGTCTAAGTACTTCAGATCTTTAGAATGAGCTAATGCTGAATAGTCTATAGAGTGTAACTGGTTGCACTGTAGGTCTAAGCGCTCTAGTGTTAGGCAGGAAAATGCGAATCTTGGAATTTTTGCCAAATTATTGCCGTTTACTCTGAGATCTTTAATTGTCATGCTGACTGCGCGGAACAGCAAAGGTGGTATGTCCCAGATATCGTTATGTTGCAAATCTATCTTTTCAATCTGTATTAATCCTATAAATATATCTGGTGGTGTGTACTTCAGCTTGTTAAAAGATAAATCAAGATTGTGCAGTCGCCTCATAAACGAATACTCTCCAACCTGAATCTCACTGATGTCGTTGTGGCTCAAGTCCAACTCTCCAAGTTGTGGCAAGTAACCAAAAGTTTCGTCTGTTACATTATCAATTTGATTATTCGACAAGTCAAGCGAGTCAAGTGAATTCTGAACCCAAAAGAAAAACTTGGGTTCGATGTTCTTTATCTGGTTGAATCCCAAATTGATTTTTCTTAGTTTATCGAATCTAAACGGTTTGGTATCGTTCAGTTGAGCAATGTAGTTGCGATCCAAATTGAGTGTTTCTAAATTTGTTACAAATCGTAACGCCACATAAGGCACTTCGGTTAAAGCATTTCCAGCAAGATTAATGTAGCTTAACGTGGGCGTCATCTCCCAGAATGTTTCTTTTCCCAAACTTCTGATTTGGTTGCCTTCGACGCTTAGTCTTTCCAAATTTTTAATCAAGTGGAAGCCAATGTTCGACATGTTTTTAATAACATTATTGTCCAATATTAAAACCTCAAGATTGGGCAGGAATTTCAGTGATGCCCCAAGATCTTCTATTTCATTGTTGCTGACATCTATAACCTTCAGGTTTCCACGGAACGATGCGAAAGCGTTGTCATCTATTGTGCGTATTGAATTGTGACTAACATTGAACGTGTACAGTGAGGACAACCCAACAATTGAGGACTCTTCTATAGTTCCGAGTTTGTTGAAATCCAGGTTCAAAGTTTCTAGCCCTTGCAAACTTTCCAATCCATCGTATGGAACTGATTGGAAATTGTTATTATCAAGGCTTAGTTCCACCAAGTCAGGTGGCAATCCACCCGCTTCAACTCGCCTCAGTCCGTTTCCAGACAGTTTCAGCTTTCTCGTAACCACTGTAATGTCACCGTCTTTGATTTCCTCAAAATCTCCAAATTGCACGTTCAGCTTCATGTCGGTTTCAAAAGTGCGAGACAAAGTCGGCATTATGAGATTCAAATCTCCTTCACAGAAGATTTCTTCGGAAGTACACGTACACTGGACGCCGTCAGCAGCTACTTCTGAATCACATAGAACGTTCTGTGCTAGCGCTGACGGCAGTACAGCCGCGAGGATTACCAGCACTTTTCCCAACAAATTCATGATTCGTCTGAAAGTAGACAAAACGTTTCAATAAATAATGTTAATTACTTTTCTACAGCCGCAAATATGTGCCCAAATAGTTAATGTAAATACAAAAAAAACTATGCTAAGAAAGATATTACTATTTCTTACTTACTATTAATAAGAAGACGATTTTTGTATATTAAGTTCTAGCAAAAATAGTTTCAAATAAACTGTATAACGGAGCTATGTTGCCAAAAATGGTTAGCCGTAGCAACCTGTCGCGAAACGGCTTTTCAAGTGCTAAATGATAAACGCGTTCCGGTATAACACAAAAACTTATGTCAGCTGATTATTATAACTGTTAGAATACGGTGGGAGTGAAGAAATCTAGAACCTCTTGATTGGTAGAAAACTACTCTTCCGCCCATGTAGACGCGACAAAAATTAACTTCTAGCCGCCACAAAAGCGCTCAAGGTCTACGTTTGTCACAATGGGGGAAATTTTCCAGTTGAAATAAAGCTAAATGAGGCTAGTTTTAAGTGTGCATTCACGAATTTTTCTAGTAGATCAGTGGTTACCAAAGTGTCAGTTACCTTTTCTAGATAGAATAGTAGCGATTTATGCCACATTCCGAATAGAAAGAATCTTGTTTTATGAAATCCCGTTTTCAAATGTCTATTGGTTGTCTCCATAGCACGTCGAGAAATTAACCGTAATTAGTATAATTTGCATCAAGCAGCACTTCTTCATTTTTGCTGAAGATTATGCAGTATTGCAGGTAGAAGAAGGACGGCCACGTTAAAAACACAATGAGACAACGTAGCCGTTCCGCTTCTCACTTGCAATACCACAGTAGAAGTTTCTCACAGAGTGCTGGTTTACTTGTGTTGACGTTTCTCGTTGCATTCTTGTGGAGCTCGTATGAGGTTTTCCGTAGCAAGTTGTTTTCTCTTACATTTTTCTTGTAATTCTTAGGCAGCTTGGCTGGAGTTTCTAATATAATGCTAGTTTCAGTAGTGCAACTCAGTCGAGACTTCACGATATTAATTTTTTTGAGTAATTCAATCGAGGCTTCTCATGCTAGAGCTTTTGTGCAGTTCAGCTGGGTTCTTTCACAGTATGTTAGTTTCACCTGTATAATTCAGCTTGAGTTTCTTGTGTTGATTTCTCTTGGCCAGCTCAGTTTGAATTTATCAAAGAACACTAGTTTTACTCGTGCACCGTGGATGAAGTGGACCAGGG
This sequence comes from Tubiluchus corallicola, assembly GCA_030141605.1. Lineage (NCBI taxonomy): Eukaryota > Metazoa > Priapulida > Priapulimorpha > Priapulimorphida > Tubiluchidae > Tubiluchus > Tubiluchus corallicola. The sequence goes on from JAQGDQ010000421.1 coordinate 168,140, forward strand.
CCTAGGTTTTGTTTCTCTTGCTTGTGTTGTAAAACATCTTGAGTAACGAAACGAATATTTGCGGTGCGTTTATCACTCTAAGATAACAAACTAGAAGTTTTTCATGGTTGGTATGGTGTATTAACCTCAGTCCACTTTTTTGTAAATCTAATCTCACAAACGTCAATTTTGTCAGTTATACCGTAGATGGAGACAAAGCTTTTTGCAGAAATATTTTTACCTACCCAGCGCTTTCCAGATTAAATTTCCAGATTTACCCATTGCCACACAAATGTGAAAAAATACAGAAAGAGAAAGAAAACTGTGTATGGGGCCTAAATTTGAGTAAAGTGAATTTAAAAAAATTGTGTGCAATCATGTCACATAACTAATCGTTTAAAAATTACAAACAATTATCAAGCAAAATTGCAACCACTGAGTCATACTTACTTATAGTTTTGATTAAACTTCGTAAATTACAAATGTTTTTGCTAGGAAAAAAAACGTAAAGCAATTTTAGGATACGTAGTTTTTACCTTAAGAATTTGCTAACTTTGTCAACTTTGAATGTTGTGTTTATGCTTACCGTTGTTTGTAAAGCTATAAGCACTTTGCACGTTTCCGCACGCGACGTGTCCAGATTTTCAGGAATATGCCTAACCTTATTAACACACTGATTTGCACAGTATTATGACTTGGAAAATTTTTTACGAACCTCACGAGTCATTCGTACAACGTTTCTGTACCGCGAAAAAGGTTTTTTGTAAAGCCGCCTAAGTTTCTGTCAAGCTTAAATTCTGGATTTTCTGCTTAATTAAATTAACAGATTGTCAAGTTTACACCCTCAAGCTACTAGTCTGACTTTACACCATCTCGGAAAAGCATTGTTTGTATATAAGAATCTGCAAATCTACTTTATAGACTTTGCAGGAGTAGAATTAAGTAAGAGTGCTGAAGTATGTGAAAAACGTGCGTTCATGATACAATCCTATAGTATTTAAAAATATAGTTGTACTCTACCATATAAACTGTGTGAAAAGCACTTTCAAATCTGAAAGAAACTAATAGATTTCCAAAAAATAATTATTCAAAAATCTTTAAGAGTCGATGCAAAATTGTGAAAACTGATTAAATAGCAAATTGGTATTGCTTTTTCAAATTTCTTATACTTTATTATTATTTAATTGTAATAATGTTGTTAAAACTGATTATAATAATACGTAAATAACAAAAATTAGTTATTGTTATCTTATATTTTAACAAGATTTCGAGCATAAATAATGAAATTATTCTTACGACTTGTATGTCCGTTAGCCTCCTAGCATAACCTGGTAGCACACTGGCAACATGTTGACTGTAAGCTGTCCTCCCTCTTACGACACCATAACAATTATAAGAAATAAACTGAGCATTTTAAATTCGTAACGTTTCGCCGTGGGAACACCCAAATATGAGTTTAAAAATGGGACACCATCTAGCCTTCCCTAGTGACTCTGATTCTGGCTTTTATGATTTATTTGTCGGCCAGTTTATTTACAATAATAAGTGCATTTTTATGGCTTGGGCAGTGGCAATTACAACGGTACATGCTATTTATTATGCCTAGATTAATTTGCGAAATAAGTCACTTACTGTATTTTATAACTTTTCTAACGCAGTGAATTTTGTAAGCCTGAAGTAGCGCCTAGCAGTTTTAGTGATTTTAAATGGATTCTAAATTAATGTTAAACAAACAAAGATGGAGTCTTTTTTCTCTAGATTCATGTAAGTATAAGGTAGTTCAATATCTTCACGTACAATTTCGTATTCAATGTATGAAAATTGAAATTAAAATACTGCGCATTTCGTGTACAACGTTGATACTAAATTATTGCTGAAAATTTGCTGCTAGAATTCCGACATAATTTTTTCACAGTTTCCGAATAACAAAAAATCCAAAAAACTCGTCAAAATAATTATCAAGAGAATAAGTCTTACATTATTTACCGTCTATCCTTCTACATTATTTAGTTAAAGCTTACATCGGCTTTCAGTTTATCAGATCCAATTGTTTACGAGAGTTGCCGGCTTAAAAAGCATGAAATGCATATTATTTAAATGTCTGACCATATCTTACAGTATCACAATTAAACTACTGCATGGACTTTTAACAGTCGTAAGTATGAAGGCGGGCTGTTACCTTGCGATTTTGTACGATGTAATAATCACACCCAAAAAGACTCATAAACATGTTAGAAAGTACAAGTAGCAAAATGTAATAGTCACGACCTACATCTTTCCAAAAGTTCTCGGGCATTTCCTTGTAAATGGCATAAAGACATTGGCTATCCTTGATTAAACTTCCTAGTTCCTATAGTTTCTACCAATTGCTTCAGCAGTATTGCTGCTGTTGTTGTTGTTGTTGTCATTGTTGTTGTCGTCGTCGTCATTGCTGCTGTTGTTGTCGTCGTCGTCATTGCTGTTGTTGTCGTTATCGTTGCTGCTGTTGTTGTTGTTGTTGTTGTTGTTGTTGTTGTTGATGATGATTATGTTGTTGTGGTGTGTGGTGATGGTGGTGGTGTCGTCGTCATTCCTGTTGTTGCTGTTGTTGTTATTTTGTTATTACCATTACAGCAGCTGCTAGGTTATTCGAGAGCAGAGTTTAACGTTAATAAATTAATACTAAGGAATGGTCTTGGCTTGAGGATTTCAAGCTCTATATATGCATTTGTGTATATATATAGCAAAGAAAAAAGGAAGCAAGCAAGCAAACAACAAGCAACCAAGCAATAAACAAGCAAATATACAGTACCTAAACGGCAACTAACTAACAAACCAAAAAAACCATCCAACCAACTAATCAACTAACCAACTAACCAATCAGTCAACCAACCAACCAACAAACAAACAAACAGTCAGACATACCAATCTACCATCAACCTAACCAATCAACTGATAGCTACCTACCAGCCAACTAGTAGCTAATCAGTTCAACCAAGAATTTTTTCAGCTATTCGTCATATGCTTCACCAAATGACTTTTTAGCAGTCAAAGAATCAAAATTTCCGTACTGAAAACTAAAAGTTGGAACAGACATATTTTCAAGGTTTATTGCTTTATTGACATATAATACGTAATAGCATTGCTCAAGTGCGTGAGAACTTATTTGCTAGAAACTAAGGTGTGTCTAGGTGTGTAAATGACTTGCACTATTTTAAACGTTAATCATCATTTATAGAAATTAACTGCGTGGGCATGTGAAACGTTTTACAATTACAAAAATGTTACTATTTTTATTACTGAGACATGATTTAACTTTTGCTCTGTATAGCTTGTATACAGAAACTACAACAATTTCAGGTTCTGTTTATGAACAATCGATTATAAAAAAATTCTTTTCAGTTTTTCCTGCCGGGATTTTGCAACCGCTTTTCTACAGCGCTTATTTCCCAAAGTGAGTATAATCCTAAACCTACTCAGTTTGGTTAACTAGCTTAAGAACAGCTTAGTTTTATAGTTTGATTCTAGAACGAATTAATCCCAGAATTTGGCTTACAGGCCAATAAATGCCTTTCATAAACCATTTTGAAGGAAGCTAATCAAGAAATGATTAAAATTAGTTGTCTATATTGAGTAAACAATTTCTGAAGGAAGATAATATTGGCATATGGCGTTTAATTTTACAAAGTACAATTACACGTTCTTTATGCTTCAGTTATGATTGCATATATTTTAGTTTTCTTTTCTTTTTAAAGATCACTAAACTATGGTGGAATCGGAGCAGTTATTGGTCATGAGATCACTCATGGATTCGATGACAAAGGTAATTTGTGATCTACCAATCAGACTGCTTATAGTAAGCAATATACGACAGCTATAAAGAGTACAAGTTTTATCTAGCAGACATAAATCTCAGCTATCCCTTCTTCCCTCCTGTCCTTTCTCTCTTGCTAAATTATTTTTTCTTGCCTATCTTTCTTCAAGTTAAGAATTTATGTTTGTTTATGTTTGTTTATGTTTGTTTCCCAATCATGCAAAATTAACTTGAGTTAAGAAAACATATTGGATAGCTTTTATCTAAGAACAAGTGGCTGTCGGGCGTAAAAGCTTAGGTATATACGTGTGCGTGTGTGTGTGCGTGCGTGCGTGTGGCAGTTCAGCAACGAGTCCAAGACATTTACCACTTACTCGCAACCTCAGAGGTGGGGACTGCTTCACGCAACAGGATTACTTGCCAATTTCCATAACAGGGGTACGCGAGAAACCTGATTTTTGCCACAAAACGTTTTTTTAAACGACCGGTTTGGCATTCTGAAAACCCTAACAACAGTGCCTGATTAATGTAGATGGTTGTAGCAGACCGTTCTCATTAAAAAACTGGAGAATGGTGAATGCATGTAACTGTGAAGAACTAGTGGCTTGAATGTGAAATTGTGTTTGTACAGTAATAATTCTTTCACGTAAGTCATTTTTGACAAAATAGTATATGTTTCCTTTCAATATTTTAAATGGTGGATTGTTTTGACCTGCAGTTTAAGGTTGAGATCCGGTTTTGCTTTAAGAGACACTGGACCGGCAGAAGTATGTCAGCCATATTCCTGCCATGTCTCTCAGTGAGGTAAAAGAAATGATGGTAGATAGTCCAGGACGGGTATCAAATCCGGTGGTCAGCCTTCCCATACACTGACCAGGCTGGACATTGTTAAACTTTTAAACGCTAAACACACACAGGAACTGCTCGGTTATTCACTTAAAGACACTCATGCAGAAGTGTTTATGATTTCACTTCAAGTACAAAGATACTTAAATGTTCTAGAAAACCTCAATTTTACATTTTTAACATTCAGTGCTTTGCAAAGAAAAAACATATAGGTCTAGTTGCAGTGGAAATTTATTAATAAAAGACTTGAGTTTTCTTTTTGAAAAAGTAGACAATTCGTAAGAAAGATTTGGCCTTTAGCACTTATAGGGTGTTCATAAACCTATCATGTTCACATGCATTCACATGGATTATTGTTAATATTATTAATTAATTATGACTGCGGTTACCAATAGTTTTTATAAACAATTGGGGTTTATTTTATCAATTATTACTCATTACTGGTAATGAGTTGGAGAAAGGAAACACTGAAAAATTGTAGTCTAGTCGAGATCCTTTCTCTTTCTCATTACCAACAATGGGTAATAATTGATAAAATGAATAGCAATGGTTCATAAAAACTCTGGCAATCACTGTCATAATTAATTAATGATATCGTTAGTTGGCAGCTAATTTGGGACAGTCTTGACCAATGACACTATTTTTTCATGTTACTTTCTTTTATAGCATAGGCGGAATTACATATTTCCTACTTTTTAAAACGGTTTTGATGCATGCTTTTATGTGATATGGTAACTTAAATTAAGTGCCTTTTGTACTGTCACAAATATTATCGCCCGCCATGACAATCAGTGCTGTGACGTCACGCCAGGAAGCGTCAATTAACAGTCGCAGTACAGTAGACAGCCAGTGGCCCCAGCAAGCAGAACACTGAACACTTATTTGATGATTTCACTATTATTTCTGCAGGTAGACAATTCGATAAAGATGGCAATTTAAAACAATGGTGGAACAATGAGACCATACAAGCTTTTAGACAGCGAACGCAGTGTATCATTGACCAGTATTCTGGATATACCCTAGAATCAGTTAATATGAACGTGAGTGTACCTCATATTTAAAAACACAGTTTTCTAAATGATATGTATTTTCAAAGAGTTATCAGTTAACTAGTCCTTTTGACACCTATTTAAGCATCTTCAACATTTCTTTGCCCTTTTCTTGTAATTAATGTTTTTAATTACTTTTAACAGGTAAATGGGAAAATGACGCAGGGCGAAAATATTGCGGATAATGGAGGACTAAAGCAGTCTTTTCGGGTAAGCGACTTTGTTTATCAATTTTTTTATCTTTTAATATTAGTCCGAAGTTGCCAACCCCAATTCCCATTCAGTTTTTCGGATGTTCATACTTAAATTATAAAGATATAATTATTTCTATATAAATTATACACGTATAACCTTTATAACAATAAAGATGTATAAATAGGCCTACATGCAACTTTACATAAGTATCTTTACGTAAAGATAACTATTCAGATATTCATGAAGAGATCTATTGCAGAGGTTTTTCGAAATCTTTGCAGAACTTTCTGTGCATGCATGTACGTGTATGTACGCATGTGTATGTTGTTTGTAGGCCTATATGTATAAAGCTGTACTACTATGTAATAGTAATATGTTGTCAATTTAGTGAAGTGGTAATCAGTTTTTTCTATAAACACAGGCTTACCAAACGTGGGTTGAAAAGAATGGCGAAGAACCATTGCTTCCAGGAATTAACCTGACCCATCATCAACTATTTTTTCTCAATTGGGCTCAGGTAAATTAAGGGAGTTTTAAAGAAAATGTGGAAAAATTTTATTTGTTTATTTTATTTTATTCAAACATGTAATCAGATGCCATATTGAACATACAAGTTTTCATTATTTCTTCAGTTAAATGAAAGATGACGCATTGAAACTGCTCGTTTATTGAACTGTTAATTACTATAATCAAAAACGTCATTTTAATGGGGCTTTAGAACGTTATTATAATTTCAAAACTTGATTGTAGATTTGGTGTGGCAATATGAGAAGAGAAGATGCGATTTCACAAATCAGAAGCTCTGCTCATAGTCCTGGGCCTATCAGGTGCTGTTTATAAATATATAGGGCCTACACATTTTCCAGGGACATACTTTCTACGCAAACTACAATAGTATTGTCGCTCATCAGTGGCGGCTCGTGTATGGGTACTGTGAAATTGCAGCACCCCCTATTTTCACTCGGTATTATCGATAATATTCAATATCGATATTTTTCCTTAGTTGTTTTTTCGTACGCTCCAGTAACGCGGTGTTTGGATGTTGTGCGCATGCGCACATGTCTGAGCCCAGGGAGAGAAAGCACTGTTGCTCATACAGTTTGTTGTCAGTTGTTACGTGCCTACCGTGAATGGATCAAGCTTAAAATATGACAATTTAGGCTACTAGTCTCCTTCTCACCTTTCTAACCAATCCGCCTGGTAGATATATTATCTGTCAGCTGGTGAACCCCCGAGAAATCTTCTCCTTCTTGGTTCACCATGTGTTTCTTGAACATAAGAGGTCTTTTACGCCAGTGGGTTGCTAGCCCTATCCTGACAACCCTCCCCATTTACCCGGGCTTGGGACCGGCATTTAGTTCAGCTGGATTGCTGCCCCAGTGGCTGGGTTCTAGTAGTAAGCTATTAGTATGCAAAAAAGTTTTTGTTTAGGATTTTGTCAAGTTTATGTATAAACTTTCGTATGTTTGTTTGTTTAAAATTACAATTAGAAATTACAACATTAAAATTTATATAATATTAAAACAAGTGCTAAAAATTTTCTAAAGCAGCACCCCCACTAATTTTACTTACGAGCCGCCACTATCACTCATAAACTTTAACCGTACGATACATTTTGGACTAGTATATTTCTCATTATTACTTAGTTCGTGTGGACTCATTACTGGCGCTCTTACAAGTATCGCATACACATGAAATGAAATGAAATCATTTATTCTGACAAACAATCATAAATGAAGCCTGTTCATGAGAAGGGAGGGCAAAACGTACCTTCTAGAATCAGACACCTCAAGCATGCATCCGCTTGTAGGGCTGTGCCTACTGCAGTTGTGTAGAAGCGATTTAGCCACTCATTTGCTATTAATTCACCTATTAGATACATTCTTATTCATTTCAGTGGAACAGATTTAATCTTGGATTGATATCTGACTATGTGCTTGGTCTTATTTGCCATCACTGCAAATCTTCCTCATGTCATAGTAGAATAGAACAGAAATTTATTTTTTACTTGGATATGCAGAAACACGTTATTTCCATTACAGTCCAAGTGTGGTTAGTAATTACTAAAAACAAAAACAAATGCTATTATAAATAAAAAACAAGAAATTAAGAAAAGCATTATAACATAAACACAACACATTGGAATACATCCACAATAAAATTAGCATATTAATTACTAAAAACAAGAAATACTATTACAAAAAATGAGAATTTAGCAAAGGTATTGTAAAATAAATAAAACACAAAAATAGTGCATCCACGCTGAAATTAAGCGTATTAAATTTTAAAAATAAGAAATACTATTATTAGAATGTGAAGTTAAGAATTATAGAGTAAGCACAACATACTGCAATTTATCCATAGTAAAATTATACATAGTAACAAAATTTAAATACAAGATAAGGCTAAAATCCTATTCAGTTTCACAAATCTTATAGTTTTAAGTGTTGAAATATAAATCACAAAGTGAAGTACAAATTATACATTAAAAGTTTCCAATACATGTGTAATAAGATATTATCGATTAGATTAAAACACACTACTCATACGAGCATATAATCTAAAGTTTCTAAACACAATAAGGCACAAATGCATAATAAGTATAAGCTGGTTGTTAAAAAAAATTAAGGCAAAAGCTCCCTCTGTAGGCCCGTCTTTAACTGTTTGATCATTGTACAATCAATTGCTCTATTGCGTAGTGAACAGTGGTCATTGTATGTTGAAAGTGTTAGAATGAATTTTAACATTTCAGAGTCTTGGGTCCGCTGTCCAATTCCTATGAGTTCGCCGAAGCTTATAACTGCCCAGAGGGTAGTAGGATGAATCCAGTGCACAAGTGTCATGTGTGGTGACCAAACTAACTACATGGTATCGACAGATCAAACTGGTCCCGGTATGACGGCTTGGCAGCTAAGATCTTAAGGCATTTGTAAGATATAATATGCCGCCTAAGCGAACCTCAGATACTAAGAAAAATAGTTATGAGAAATCAAAATTTGTTTGATTGTTACGTTTCTTGTGTAAATATTAGCAGTCAGCATATAAGTGTTAAAGATTAATCAACGTTGACAAGGTTAATGTTTCACACCACGCTGCATCACAAATTTTATTTTAATAATGAGTGTGAAATGAATTTATTAGGCATAAATGATTGCGTAATCAGCTGTATGTTGCCTAAAAAGTTGTACTGTATGTTGTTGAGCTTTTGTTGTTATACTGCTTTTTGATGTTGTTGATAGCAGCTGTACTGGTGGCTGTTTAACATTTACTTCAATAATGAGTCCCCCAATTTGTTTTAGTATTAGATGTTGATTGGTAATCTACAGACCTTCTCTAACGAGCAGAATTTCTTTCTTAAATGCCTTATTATAATTTACAAAATATTCGAATCAGGGTCAATCTAGAGTTATTGTTTCAAATCGTGTTTCAAAATCCATTCAGACCATGACGTGAAAATTGTGACGTAAAAGAACGTGTCCCAAAAAGCATCCTAACTAATAATTATTTATTTTTCGTCTGCGCAGGCTAACGTCGCGAATTGAGAAGAACCCGTGACGTTGTTTTCATCATCATTTCATTATCTTAGACATCCAGTTTTCCACTCTTTAATTCATGTCAACTTGCAAGACAGAGGACTAAAGTCACAAACCGTACAGGGTAGATAGTTAGGGTAGGGTAGGGACCTTGAAAGTGGCCTGGTGAACGGTGACCTCGGTCAAAGGGTTCAAGGACGCTGGAAATCGGTCACTTTTTCGATTACAATTCAACTCTTCATAAGTATTTAAGTATTGTGGGATAGATACGCGCTCGGGCTTTTAAAAAGCTTGGCTTCTTTGGGGACCAGAGATAGGAGCCAAAATGCAGAACATTGAATAGCTTTAAAACTAGAGTCATCAAACTTGCAAGCCAGACACTCGGGCTGAGGCTCAGGCTATGGTGTAATTAAAAAGTTGGTATTGCGCAAGTGTTCGAGACAAGAGCTAAAACTTTGAAAATTAGGGCATCCAGATCTAATTCATGATAACTCACAAACGAAGAAGGCTTTTAGTCACGAAATTTGTAACGTAAACACTTGTGGTAGAGTCCTTAACAACACAGTGAGTGTACAATGACTTCAGTCAAAGGGTCAAGATCATTGGACATTAGTCAGTTATTCAATTATCAGCTGGGTTTATTTTAGCTAGGTCCAAATAGGAGACAAAATGTATAACATTGAATAACTCCTAAATTACAGTAACTAGAGACCCGAAACCTACAAGGTAGACAACTATGTGATTGGAAAACTTGGAATTGTTTAAGAGCCCGAAACAGGGGCCAAAATGTGAACACAAGGGCACTAAGTTTCAATTCACGTTAACTTGCAAACGAAGAGGACTATTGTCACGAAATTTATAGGGTAGATACTTGGAGTAGGACTCATAAAAATGATATGATGAACAGTGACCTAAGTCAAAGGGTCAAGGACAATGGATATCAGACATATTTGTAGTCCTTTTCCTTCAACTCTTAGGCCTTCGTGTTAAATTCATTAGTTTAAACAATATTTTTATTTGATAAGAAACATTACTATCATAGTACATTCATAATAAAAACAATGGGCACTTAGTCAAACGCTGATTGGCTAACAGGTATAGCTTATAGAGGAATTATAGGCCTTTCAGAGAGTAGATACATTATTTATAAGGTACGCACACGTTAAGAACTGTTAATTATACATTAAGTAAGAGTGAAATTGAAAAGGTTGATAACTTGTTTTTTGAATAGCGGTGTGCAAAAGGCTGGGACAACTTAGTTGTGATGTGTTTGATGTTGATGTTAAGCTACAAAAATAGAATGAGTGATGATGAAGCTAATGAAAGATGGGGACAAGTTGGTTATGATGTTAATGTTAAGCTACAAAAACAGAATGAGTGATAATGAAGCTAATGAAAGATGGGGACAAGTTGGTTATGATATGTTTGATGTTGATCTAAAGCTACAAAAATAAAATGAGTGATAATAAAGCTAGTGAAAGATGAAAGTGTCGGTGTCACAAATGTTAAATTCATTAACACTAAGGTACAGTATTGCGGGATAATAATCTACGACAGTACTCGACTAGTACTGTAAGCTAGACGTATAGTTTGCTGTAAACCTGGTCACCACATTAGGCTTGTGAATTTGCATCCAAATTAATTTATTCTTGCTTATTAATTCATTTTTGTCATAAGCGTATAGGTGTGATAAATAGAGAGCATCTCTAAGATGAAACCGTGTATGGAGAACATTTTTACTATAAGATTTTCCTTGTAAAAAAATTCTTTCCGTATAGTCTACAGTATTATATGCCCTGTGACACTTTCATAATGTCCTTTTGCATTACTTTTTGCCACTATTTTTTGTTTTTGTTTACTTCCCCCTAGAACGGCTGGCAACATAGCTTTACGTGTTATACGTGAAATGTGCATCTACAAGTAATGTCTATGGTGTTTAAAAATCCTTACATTGAATATCTCATAATAATAATTTCAAAAGGCATGTGAGCAAACAGTGTCAAAAATGGAATGTACGAAGAAATTAGTTATTATTTTTGATTATAAAAAGTTGTAAATAGTGACGTAACTGTGTTCTATAACGTGAATAAATGACAACTAGAAGAATTAAATGAAGTTGTAAAGCCAGTATTAGTAAAGACCTCGTAAACGCACAGCCAGTGTTCTTGGGTGCATTTCTAAATACAGCTACTTTGACTAAATGCAACGACGATTAATGTGTTTTACTCTACAGAATCTCCTGGTTAAATGATCGTGTTAAATAATAACTGTAAATACGCACTTTATAATTAAAGTAAACTTTCGTAAGATGACAAGTTAAGTAGCGATTGTATGCAATCCAGGTTCAATTCATTTTAGATGAAACGCAGTATAGTATGAATAGCATTCGCATCAGAAACAGGTTGAATCCGGATAGATGGCAGCGATTTGAGTTTGACAGCGAGATGACAGCGAGAAGTTTTTCAAGAAATCATCTAGCTATAATTATCAATTGTTATATCATATACAATGTAATGATTAATTAAATTGATTATTATTATTATTGTACGATATGTTGTAAATCGTGTTTTGACTTAAAAATGCAGAGTCAGAAGTGAGAAGTATTATTTACAGATTATGAGTTGCCAAGAAATATAACGTTTGAAATTTTTTACTATTGCGAAGTGGTAGATACGCAGTATTGTACATTATTAGCAGTCTGTTTGTTAATTCTGTTTAAAAGTATGAGAGTAAAAGAAAAATTGATGAGCACAACAGTATTAATTTTTGAATTATCAGTAGGAAACTCTCTGATATTAAACGTGCATTGATGTTATAAATGTGTCAATCATAAATAAAAATAAATTAATTACTCAGTAAATACTCAATTATTTAATTTGTCTTCTAACATCAGGTGGCAGCACTGTAAATTATGTTTTCGATAGCCTGCAAAAATGTAAAAGACAACGAAAATTACCTAATAAAAAGGCTCACATGCAGAAGTGTATTAACCAATAGGCTAACTAGGCCCAACGTTTAAGGGACGCACATTTTAGGCGCCCAATTTTAAAAAAATCTCGTTCTACTTGGAAAATGTGTATCCGTTCATATTGATGTAACACAAGCATTGCGTAACACACCACAGGTAGGTACTGAGACCAGTCGCTATATAAGAGCCATACAACGAACTAAAACAAGGTGCTACACAAGCAGTTGCCCACCCTGCCTGTACATAAGCGCAGTTCATATACGCGTAATTAACAACGATCATGTAGAAACAATGGTTAATTTACTAATACACCACAAGCAATTGTTTAATCATAAATTTACAATACAGATCGGCCCGTGGCATCGTGAAGTCTTGATACGCTACTGCTCACATGCTAATAATTGATCTTATATTTTACTAACAAAACAAAGAAAATCATCATATAATCATAAAATTTTATTTCAAGTAACAAACAACACAAAATTATTCGTTTATAGTTTGGCTCACTGTAAGCCAGTATCCAGCACTCAGGTGAGAGCCTATTAAAGCATCATTAAAACCAAGCTGCTCTTATCCTTAAAGACGAAATATTGAACTGTAACACAACATCCAGGGCGTTATTCCCCATCAAGAGCAACAGTCGTGAAGTGTATTCAGAACTTGTGAAAGCTTGTTGACTAAAAGTCAATTTGCAAGCGTTAATATTTTAATGTGCAACAAAGTTCAGAGCAAAAGCGACACTTCTGTGCCCAAAAACTGGTACTGCAATTGTAAAAAACTTGTATTTTCAAACTTCGATAGTAGCTCATTGACGCAGTCATTTTGCCTCAGGTTTTTTCTGTTGCGAAGCCCAGATCTTCATCTGGAAGAGCCATCTACTGGATTTAAACATAACTTGAATGTGTTCTTGCAAAGTCTTGTGCAGTTGCTAAGTGTTTTGTAGAAATGCGACAAAAAACAATGGCTAACGTAAACAGTGATTTTCTCAAGATTATGTTTTTCAGTTCGTAACCTGCACCCCAACTTCAATGTGGATTATCACAGCTTAGAAATAACATAGAGTGTTGAACTTGGTATCAAACTGATCCTCATCAAGTGGAGATTCAGGATATGTGAATAACTAGAAAAGCTTCATTGCCAACTTATTGACGTTTTTCCTGTGCAAGCACCACATATAATTATCATCATCTGCTGCAAAATTACACTAGATCACTAGAGATCAGTTATCAAGCAGTAGTGAAACGGTATCATGGAATAAAAATGTGAACAGCAACACAATTAGCTAAGAATGCTACATATCCTCCAATAAGAGAGCGCGTCTCATTCTGTTACCAACAATGGCAGTGTCCAGGCATTAGAGACTGGGAAAATGCCGCAAAGACAAGTCAATTATTTAAAGAAAAAAATTTCATTTCATTTTCACATTATTTTACGTATTTAGTAAATAAAGGATTTTACTTATTTGCTTTCTGAACAGTGAATTTTTGCTAGCCCGAAAGGCAATTCTGAAAATCACTAGGAAATCTAAAATGGGTGAAGTGGGGAGGGGAGCACAGTAAAAGGCATTTCCAAATTCAAAATGGAGAGCACGAACGAGCGTGAGCATACTTCTCAAAATGCAAGCACAGAATATTATCAAATCAGAAAATACAGCTAGTCACCACAGTGAATAATAACTACACATTCTAAGAACTTATTTGTGGAAATATAATCATCATAATAGTTACCTATGTATGACTACTAAAATAACAGATACTATACTTTCAAATGAATTTTATAATGAAAGTTAACACTTTTCACAACAGCTTGAATAAATATTTTCTTGCAAAATACCGATTTTGAATCACAGGTGTTAAGCATGTATAGTACTTTAGAATCACGACTCTAGATTTGTTCTTCGATGCTCTGCTATCCAATCTGCTATCCTTTGTTTTAGTTCTACGTCAGGTACAACCATGTCCATTGTCAAAGGTGCTCTATTGAACGGATCGCTCTGATCACTACAACAACGTAAAATGTAATTTCAAATTCATGCAGAAAATGACTTACTTTGTAAACGTTTGAAAATAATAATACCTGTAATTCTTACGTTCTGTAAAACAGTGACAGTCACTAATATAGCATCCTATTTCTAAGTAGAGCAATTTCTAGTTTTTCCTTTCACTAAGATTATTCAGGAACTTTTTGTGCTCCGTCTTGCAACACAAACTCTAATAAATTTCTCTACAGCAAAATTCTCTATAATCAAGGTATCTGTCATCTTTTTTAAACAAAATTCAAAGGATTCCAATTGTAAAGAAGCTCATCACCAAAACAAATAATAGAATTAACTAGGGCATACCTCAATATATGTCTAGCAATGGTAGCTCTGTCAACTGTGTTATTTGACGTGGGAAGTATTACAGGATCCTCCATTAAGGTGCCTAAAATAGGGTCTAGGAATTCTTCCGGCGCTTCCTCGAACATTTCTTCATTTTTTTGCTGAACAGTTGCAGCATCCTATAAGAGAATATAGTAGTATAGTTCCTTTGTTTCTGTGTCACTCTCATGAGTTGGGTTCTACTTCCCCAGGTTGATTTCAGGGGAAAAATAGATGGCGAGACAAAGCAGTAACACTACCAATATTGTAGATATTTGATGATATTGAAAGGAATTCTGCATGGGTAAAACATTTCAATAATTATAATGCAATAGAAGTGAGCAAAAGTTTCATTGTGTTACCACAAAAGGTGTACACCAAATATTTCTCCTTATTCTCAAATTTTACAATCTTTCCTAGTATTTGCCCTAAATAAACATCTTTCATCTACTGTATTTCATATGGCAGAGATAAAAGACAATAGTTTCCATAGGCATATAATATGTCAATCTATAATGCTCTAGAGTTTTAAGAGAATTTGTCTAACATGATTATGTAAACAGATAGATTGTAGCTTCAAAATAAGAATGTGACTTTTGAGACGTGCCATGGTTATAATCGTAAAGAAGTCAAAGTGCCCATTAAGTCTCAATTTAATATTTTTATTTTTTATTTTTTTTTAATGTTTTTTTTATTTTTCAGGGAAGTCATAAAATCATAAAAGTCACAAAAATCAGACAGATTTTATTCGAGTTAGGGTAAAAGACAACTACAACAAACCTGAAAAACTGTGAGCTAAATTTTTGCAAACTCAGTGCCTTGTTTTCAAAGTGACATTTTTGCAGCACATCATTCCAAGTATTCCAAGGTTAAAAACTGACAGAAAATTTATGGTTTTATTTTTCATAATCATTGGTATGAGTTGTATCATGGAGCTCCATGTTATACTAAGGCACATTGTCAAGTATTGCGTGGTGTTAATAATATTGTCTACATTATTATTAAGAATGTACACTACATTATATAAGTATGTACATTTACCAACACCTTTATTATGCACCTGGAAATTTAAGCTTAAGGGCATCCTCGCAAAATTCGCAGACATTTCCAGCACACATTAATTTCACAGTATAACAAAACACATCAACATTATTCATCTTATCCAAAGTGATACAAGATCGTACTCCTTAAATTGCACTGAGTGCAACATTTAGTTACCTTAATTTTCTCGGCAAGAGCTCTAATCATTGGCGCGTAGTGACCATGCCCTGTTTTGATGAGAACTTTTTCTGCTTGGAAAAACAGTTTTGATGAATAAGAACGACCATCCTTCGATACGGCCGCACAAAACTGGGAACTCTCCCCGAGATTTAGGTAGATCAAGCAGATGTTGTACACAACAGCATCGGGTTTGAACTCGTAATCAGCAAAACTTTTCACTTTTAGGTCTCTCTGTTTGGGACCAACCTGTACGACACACAAAAAAGAAAAGTCAAAACACAAGTAAAGATGCACGATATGTAACATTAATTATATTACAGTGTTAGAGGAATAAGAGATATATTCCTTTACAAAAGCAGAACAGACTAATTACAAGATTTGATATATACAACTTGTTATTCTTATTAAAGAGCCTTTTGTTAGACAATTTAGTCCATGATGCCTGAATTTTCTTTTTCGAACTTAGGTAAACTTGACACTCCAAACTGACACATACAATTTTCATATTAAAAAAATAAAAATCAGAATCAAAAATGACATTACTCAACAATTTTTGCTTCAAATGTATTCAAACACTGAAAAAACATAATAGAAATTATTAAAAGAATAAATTAGCAACCAAAATAAAACAAAAAAACCGACATCACACGAAGGATTTCAATAAAACATTTACCAAATGTAATAAGAAATAATTGAGCATGGCAGCAATTCTGTCCACCATCATATTGTGCAGGAAGATGTCTTTAATTTCCTTGGTAATGAACTCTAATGCTTGAATGGTTTCATTACCCATCACATTATGAAAACGAGCGAGGAGGCTAAGTTGTTGAAAGTTAGCTTCTTCCTGTTGATGTTGGTTGGAAGGAAGATTATGGTTGCTGCTTGATGCCCTCTCTGCTTCTTTTTCCTTCAGCTGCGACATGTACTAAATCAATCAATCAATCAATCAATCAATCAATTTATTTCACTCCAGCAATACATAATTATACAATACATCATCATACAATATTATTGAAAAAAAAGAAACAGTATAGGTAAAACAAAAACGTCGATGAAGTCAAATTAACCAAATAAAAAAGTTGCTGTATGACACCTTGGAAGCTTGGCTTGTTAGGGTGGCAGAAATGAGTGAATGAAAGAATGGTTAGGGTCAGAAGAAATGATGGAATGGAAAAAATACTAAGATTAGGGATAGGAAGAAGGAAAAGAGGAGAAGAAATGACCACAGTATATGTTTAATTTACATAGAGCTATTTTAAAATAGCATTATAATTGATTGGAGGCCATATATTGCGACTGCATGAGACATCGAAGCATTAAAATTGTATTATAAGTATGAATCAAAAATGGTCCCTTTCAAGTGCTTTTTGAAACTATAAATAGTTTTGTGTATTTTTACTTGGGCACCTATTTTATTCCAGTTGTTGGGGGCTGTGAATTTAATAAAGTGCCTGGCAGTATTAGCATGACAGTACTAATGGAAACAGATTATTGCGTGACTACATAATAAAATGAGTCTAGTAAGCAAATATACTTTAACAGAATAAGCTTATACCTACAGTAAATTATTTACAACTCGACCCGTTATAACTCGAATTCTGGCGTATCTTGAACAGATCTCGTGAAAAAGATTTTTCCTTTAATTTTTCTCTTTACCTAACATTGAGTAACTTGAAATCTGTAACTCTAATTATTGCATAATTCAAACTGAATTCCCGGAACAATTTATGAAAATCTAACTGATATTAACCAGCCTATCTTGAGCAAGTAAGTAAGTAAGTAAGTAAGTAAGTAAGTAAGTAAGTAAGTAAGTAAGTAAGTAAGTAAGTAAGTAAGTAAATAAGTAAGTAAGGTTATTAGTTTATCACCATTTTTAAAATAGCAAAATACATAACTAAGTGATTTATAAATCTGTACAACATACAATAATATTACAAAGTTCAAAAGTAATTATTGATTAATGGTAAAAGGGTGGCGAAAGAACAATGAGCTATCGAGGTCAGCCACCCTCTCAGAATTGTTACTAATATAATTAATTAATGCGCATCTGCCAAAATCCCGCACAAGAAATCCTGCATGAAAGTGTGCAAGCACCATATTACCATTTTAACTGCTGGTTTCAACAAAAATGCTAAGATTTCTTGTATTACCTTAGCAGAATGCTGCACACAACGTGGCTTAACAAAAGTGGTATAATAACTAGATCACAATATTATCATTGCTAAATTCTATTAACCATGCTGCTCAAACTACAAGAGAGGTGGACCTGTCATTTTATTTTTGATTATTCGTAAAAACTGTTGTTTGATAATTGATTACAGTCTAAGTTTGTCATTTTCGCAGGCTGCAGTGTATGTCAGACGTCAATGAGCGACTCAATCTTGTTTTCTTACGAACATTGTCTAACTCGTACACTCACATAAGTCAAACAAATTTTCTGGTCCTGAGGCATTCGAGTTATGCGTAATTTACTGTATACAGATAGCATTAAATACAGATATGAAATAAACTTAATTGCATTATAAACTGCGAGGATTTTGTTTACACAAAGTTTACTATTAAGTTAAGTAATTTATGTATGGCATCTAGCTCCCAGTCACACCAGCAACAGTTTTAGCAATTTAATTAATGCAATTGAAACAAAAATATGCCTAAATTACGAAATCAGAAAGTTTCATCAGCTTCCTGTTATGAAGATCAGATAACTTACAGATAATGCTTCATCAAGTAAAAATATAGCATCATTTATCAGCAAGTTGATAAATCGTAAAAACAGTGGTGGTTGAGTTGCCTCCATGTGACCAAGAGAATATGAGGCCAACCTCTGAAATATAAAAATAAGCACTGGTTACACTCATTACAGTTTCTTAGCATTTCCTAGCATCATAGCAAAGCCTACTAGCTCAGTTAAAGAATGGATTAAGCAACACTGGCTCTGGCTAGTGCTAGTATGAGTGATAAGCTCTGAAGCCGATCCACATTTGTGCCTTTTTATCTACTACACCATAAGATAAAGCTACTTAAGTGAGTAGTCAGTTCAGTAGATTTTCTAGAACACTGCAATTCTACTGTGGCGATTAAGAACTAATCCTGTCAAGTTAAACACACAAGCGGCCCAATCAATCATTAACTGCCAGGTGGCTTTTGAGGGGCGAATAAAGTGACAAAAGCCAATAGTTAACTTTGAGGAATATATCAAAATGAACAAAACAGCTTGTGGAAATATTAACAGACTGCTATGAACTGCTAAGCAGACAGATTTGGATAAAGTCTTAATTAAAAAAATAATGTTTTACATTACAATGTTATTCTTGGCTTCTCCAGACTATAATTGCAGTTAAAAATTCCAAAGGAAATAAAACAATATATCATTGAAATGTAAGTTCATATTAGATTATTTTCAAAAAACAAACATGCCTTTATTTCTGTGCGATGTATCTCAACATTCCAAATATATTTGAGCACAGCATACATTGGTCTCCTGTAGTTAAATTTTTCTTCAAATGCCACAGACTGGCCAGTCACTTCGATGCTGACAAAAACATGCAGAAGCGTCGAAGCTAAATGCTCTACACAAGGATGGTCTCGCAACAGCTGCTCTCGATTGTTCCTAGAAGAAATAATTTCCTCTTATTAACTAAAATAAGAAGATTATTTCAAAAGTCATAATTTTAAGCCGGTCTACATTCCTTAAAGAGGTTTAATGCTGTTACTGACTATGTTGAAAGAGACGTGACCATTAGACTGAAAAAGAAAACCTAACCAAAATCTATTTTTATTAGGTTGACAAGGAGAAAGCCTACAAGCGACCATAAGTGTTAGAAAAGATTTTCATTTACTTGAAGTCAAAAGAGAGTCAAATTGTGAATATACATCAATGACACTTGCCTAAGCTTTCAAAATGCTTTGCAAAAGCTCCCCTAAATTTTATAAAACAAAAGTAGTCTTTTTTACTCAGACAGTGCTCTAACAAACTCTGTTTTCACAGTGATTTGCAACACAGTGGAATGTTGTGAACAAGATTTAAAATTATTATTAATAGGCCAACTCATTAAAATGCGTAGCCTCTAATGACAAAATCTTGTTGAAGCATAGTATAAATTGATGTAATATCATGTGTAATGCGTGTTGTATCTCGACACTAGGCGGAAGAGCTGCACAAGCAGCCAACGGCTAGAGGGCGGAGGAGATCAAGTGACCCAACGGCCATGTGTAGAGGAGTAAACCTTCCAAATCAGGAGTGGAGCCCCAAAGACGGACCAGTGCAGCATGCTCATAGACTCCAGCAGCTCCTGCAGCCAACCTGGTGCAAAACGTATCACTCGGCTTTCCTTTCGACTACACCAGCGAGGAAGAGAGGGGGTCCCTGTTGTCTGGGCAACTCAGGATTTCCATACACCTTGCCCAGGTGTGTGCCCTGGAGACGTTCAAGAATCGCACTGCTCAGCCACAGTCGACGCTGGAGCTCCATCAATGTGATCAATAACTGACTCTCTTGGCGCACACTCCATTGTCTTCTGAGACAGAAGGATGCCAACCAACGTGTTATGTTTAAAATGCTAACTTGAACTTATGGAGTGAAAGGCACTTTGCAATATATCTATTTCAATATGCATTGTAGCTTATGTTATCTTTTCATCAACAAAAGAGAGAAACTGGATGGTGGACTAGACCATCCATTACATAAAAATAGATCATGTAGCTACAATAACCATGTAACCGAACATAGTTTATTTTGTGTACAAGATAATTTTGTATGTTAATACTGTTATAGTCAATATTATACCACTAAAATGGCTGCCGACGCCACTGCCTGCAAATGTATGAAAAAACAAACACAGACAGAATATTATACAGTCGGGTAGCAACTTACATAGAAACGATTCCCTGCTGCTCGTGATGAGGCAGCAAACATGAAAGGGCTTCAGCAAGTCGAGCACGAAGGTGAGGATTTTTCATTCTTTCAGGTGAACCCATGAAAACAAGTATTAGAGTCAGCAGGTGTTCAAGCTTCTTACCAGCCACCTAAACAATGAATGTGATAATGTTAGTAATATTTAGTAAACAACTATGCTAGCATCTCTTGTTTCTATTAATAGCAAAAAAAATTAAATCATTGTTTTAATCACCATATTTTAAGCCAAAACACAAAATGTAGTAAAGATGTTTGGGATTTGTACAGCAGGTAAAACACCACAACTTTTTAATTACTAATTAACTTTTTAAAAATAAATTCACGGTGTGACTAGTGTGAGCACACTTTCTGTTTTCTCACAAAAGCAGAATAAATATACGGAGTCCTTGTAGAGACAACATTTTAAAGATTATCCAAATTTATTTTTGTGAAACCACATTAGCAAAAACTTAAAATTATAGGCAAAAATAGGCACTAAAGATACAGTTAAAAATTAAAAATCTCACCAACGCAACTTCGAAGAGATAAAAATGTGGAAATACGTTTTGCTGTATAAGTGGGATACGTTATGTATACTTAGTTACGTTTAGGGCAGTGATGGAAAGAACCTGCTCAACTAAAGTCCTTGTCTTAACTCTTTCTGCAGTGATTAAAGCAGTGACCTTTTTGGCCTTCTGCATTGACAGCTGTTTCCTACCACTCTCCAAACGTGTACGGATCAATTTGAAAACATAAAATAATAGTTTAACATAAGAATTCATTGCTGCATTGATATATTGAAATTGTCAAAGGAAACTACAGGTTGTCCTCAAAGTAGTAAACAGATGTAATATACCTGGTAAGTTATATCACTGAATCTCCGTAAAAATGACATGTAATCAACAATGTTTTCCACAATGAATTCTGGTACATCCGCGAGAATCTCCGGGACGTCTGTAGTCAACGGAAATTTCACCGGAGTAAATGACTTTCCTCCGGGCACATAGGTCGCTACATGTGACAATAGTGTAGCCGTAGCTGTGTGGAGATCAAGAGCTAATTCCAGGGAGTGAGGTTCTAGAAGAACTGATTTCATTGATAAGTATCTCGTCATACCTGAATCAGGTATAAAGAAAACATAATTTCAGTAAAATAAGTACAGCCAGGGTGTATCAAGACTTTATGACACCCTAGGCTGATAATTTTGTCCAGCACATCTCTATTGTGAATTTGTGGTTGTTTGCGTAATGACGATATAGAACAATTACTTGCGGTGTATTAGAAACATTGTTAACCTAGTTTCTAAGTGGTCATTATTAATTACATGTCTTTGCATAGCACTTATATTCAAACAGGTTGCGCAACTGCTTGTTGTGTAATACCTTGCACATGTTTGTTATGTGGTATTTATATAAAAGCTTCTTAGGTAACTGCCTGTGGCGAGTTATAAAATGAATGTGAAATGATTAATATGAATTTATACTTTGCATGAATATGAAAAGTATACATGAACATAAAAAAATACACATTTTCTGAGGAGAATGAGAATTTTTTCTAAAACGTAATGCCCTCAAACGGTAGCGCCCTAGGCAATAGCCTAGTTAGCCTATTGGTTAATACACCCTGAGTACTTTAATGATAAATTTCAAAAGTAGTACATTAAGGTTTGTAATATCATTGATAAAGCTCAAAATTATATTAAAAATGCAGTTAAAAAGAATACCACATTAATTAAAAAAACAGCACCTTTATCCATGGCTTCACGTATTCGCTGGACTGTGTCATTACCGTCACCACCCTGGGCTCTAGCATCTTCATACAATCGTTGTAATCTGCCCAGTTCTTGAGAAAGTTTCAGAAATTTTCCATGAACAACGTGAAAGCCTATAAGTATTAAGATTTTTACAAACAATGATGTAGCAGTAGTATAAATGTGTACTACTTTACATACAATATGTCACTGCTCATCCACTTCACGCTTATCCGTAATGAGATATGACAAAAACCTTTAATGAGGCCAACATTACCCTAATATACCCCACATACAAATGTTGACTGGAATGCCTATTTAAAATGGCTTCAGCAAGTCGAGCACGAAGGAGAGGATTTTTCATTCTTTCAGCTGAACCCATGAAAACAAGCATTAGAGTCAGCAGGTGTTAAAGCTGCTTACCAGCCACCTAAGCCATAAATGTGATAATGTTAGTAATATTTAGTATAACAACTATGCTAGCATCTCTTGTTTCTATTAATAGCAAAAAAAATTAATTCATTGTTTTAATCACCATATTTTAAGCCAAAACACAAAATGTAGTAAAGATGTTTGGGATTTGCGTAAATCTTAAGTAGCAAAAAACTTGATCAAAACTGCAAGTATAAATTTAATTAAAATGTAAAAGAGTAGCACATAACTAAACATATTCTATAAGTATGCTAATAGTAAGATCACATAGCTTCCTTTAAAAAGTGTTTTGTTCATTCATGAAACTTACCTAAGTGCAAACAATAATGTGTGAGGAAAAAGCATTCTGTTGTGAAGTTGTAATTAACAATTGGCAACTCTCTGTTATTGTTTTCTGCCTCTTCTGGTGGAATAAGGGTCGTCTCTTGTGCTAATCCTAAACAGAAAACTGTTTGTTTACTAGGGGATGAAAGAAAATAGCTTTCTAAGAGCAAAAAATTATTACTGTCGTGCCCACATGCATTTCTCTTATTGCAATTAGCTTTATCACTCTGTGCTCACCTTGCAAATGAATACCCCTATTTTTGACATCTTCATTAGTAACAACAATTGCCTTTATGTAGGAAAAATCGATATTCAAGAGTTTGTGAGCATTTGGTTCACTGAATGGTTTGCAGAGTCTAAGCAGGACATTTCCCAAGTTGAGGAAGAAGCCATCACCAGCATCTGTGGTCATAAAATGTCGCGTCCACAACTTTGCACGATCTAAAATCAGGAGAAATAATTGATTGTAAAAGTAATATATAATTACAAATAGTTTTTCTTACATTAAAGATGGAAAAGTTAGTTGTCAAGCAATACAATTGTGATTTGCAAATGAGGAGCAAAAGAAGCAACAAAAAAGCTGCTATTCTGCCTTTTGTTATTCATACATACCGTATATACTCGCATATAAGCCGAATTTAGAACTATAAAATACAATACTGAAATCAGGGGGTTGGCTTATATGCGCATGAAACAAAATGAACACAAGGACAGACACTAATGCCAATTTTCCAGCCACACATTTTCATCGCTATCTGACTCTTTATTTGGTTTTGTGTCACCTGTGGTGTATTGGAGGGGGATCGTGGGGGATCGCCGTCCACCCACTTTTTTTTTAGAAAAAATTCACATTTCAATAAATGTCTGCTTTTTGTATTCATTAGATAAAAAATATTAAAAATGTATAAATATATGTGACAAAAAGGGATCAATTTTGTTGATTGGATATGGAGTAAAATTAGACAAGTTGATGGTCGGCTTATATACGGGTTTTTGCAAAAACTGGCCATTTTAAAGCAGTTTTAGGGGTCGGCTTATATGCGATGTAGGCTTATATGCGAGTATATACGGTAATATAATAACTGCATCCATAAATTAACATAATTACTTATATTCAGTTTGCCAAACAGCTTAGCCATTATTACTATAGCTTTATTACTGCACCCGTTGTGATGCGTAATATGTTCGCAGGCAAATTAAAAGGGTGAAGCCATATAAAAGAGATGAAAAAAGAGAAATGTGTTAAAAAACATGAAAAAAACCAATTTAATTTTTGCACAATCCTTATAGAACCACAAAGAATGTGTAACGTTACTTTACCAATCAACTGGTAACGTACCTGCATTGCAACATAAACATTTGCCTAACCAGTTCAATGTAGAATGTCTGATCTGCGGTGAAAGTTTGAGTAACCTGAGAAATATGGAGGAGATGGCTTCGTTCAACTCAAAAATAGGCTAGAAAAATCCACATCAAGAGTTACATGAAAGTCCGATTAGATTTTCGGATTAGATTAAATCGGAATTTTCTTGAGTTTAATACCAAACAGCTTTAAAGAGAGAGAGAGCCTATCTTGGTTGAGCACTGATTGTAATCAGAAAATGTTGTATTAGTTTATTTGCACATACTTACGAATGTTGTAATTATTAAGAAACCAGCAACATATAAAGTGTGGCCACACTAACATCACAATTTATTGAACAAACAATTTATTAAATGTTTAAGCTGAAAGAGAATCATTTTGGTAATTGGTAATTAATATAGGAAAAAAAGAATATTTAACACAGTAGGCGAAACTGAGACATAATGTGCAAACTTGTGTATTGACTGAATTAAAGCAAAACCGGACCCAATCTTAAACTGTAAGTGCTGCACCTCTCAGTTCAGATGTGTTAGTTTCTGACAAACTGCATAATTTCGACAGCTCATGTGCGAACATAGCGGGTAAATTTGAAATTTGAATTACTTCAATTATCAATTCACACAAACAAGCAACATGCTGGTGGAATATTTTTTCCTTTGAAAATTATGTTAGTTTGCGATGTCATCAACAGTTAGTCTTGCCCGCCATTAATTAACATTCTAATTTATTATTTAACTTTGTGATGTCATCAACGGTTAGTCTTGCCTGCCATTAATTAACATTTTAATTTATTATTTAACTATCAGAAATCCTTTCCCAGTGTTATTGATGTTAAAATGTATACTTTTTATGGGAAAATGGGAAAGTACATGAAAAATCACCATCTTTCTTTAACTATATCAACACCTATCGTCTTACAATGGACTACTAAGAGCAAAAAAAATTAGGCCTACAATTGGTATCTTTTCACAAAAAATTTTCATCATCATATTCCTCTTTAAATGCATGTCATTGTATTTCCCTACCTTCCACAGATGTGTTTCAGTGATCTTATGCTCTTGACTTGTGACAGACGATGGCTTCTCAAAAAACTCGTGTCTCCCTGACTGGCTCTTCATCAGGCAGGAAAGCGAAAGTACAGATCCCAGTAATGTAATCTCATATGCTTTACCGTTATCAACGTTTTGGGGTGTACTGAATGAGAGAAGGACCTAAACATAATTGTGTGAGTTGAAAGTACATTTAACGTCAAGCAAAATAAACATTAAAGTTATAATCAATTTTTATATATTCTTAAATGTAGACAGTAGCTTAACTATATTATTATAGCTGACTAATAATTTTATACACCATTAATAAATAGATTACGGTTTAATTACAATTTCACCAATGTAAAAAATAGAACAGTACATTATGTAATGTACTTCTGACAATCATTTGAAGACAAAATGTGCAACGTTACAAAAATTTTTAAGGATTTTTTCTCATGAATAAGATGCAGAACATTCTAATCATGAAAACAAATATTAAATGTTATGCAACAGAGACATTCATAAAGGTAGTCCGAAAACCACATATCTTTAAGGTCAAGGCACATCAACACTCCAGAAATAATGTTACAGTATTAATAAACAACAAATCTCTTCACAATTCGATTTCGTGAACATTGATTGTCATACAGGGAATTGCATAATCAGTGCACTAAACAACGCAAGCTCTCATACCTCTCCCAAGACAGTGTTCATTGTCATAAACTTTAGAAACTCTAAATATCTGTAAATGTTAGTATCAACCAATGACATTGGTAATAGTGCTTCTTTGATATTATTTAGTGCTGGTGTTAAAATGTCTAGCAGACTGTGTCCATCATCTTCTTCAGCTATTGCCGAAGCCACTTGTTGCAAAAATTCCTGCATTGGTTGAAAATCTGAAAAGACAATGCAACAATGCAAATGCAATTAATTATAAAAAAATTAATCAAAACATTCGAGCTGTAAGATATCTTTAATGAAATAATAAATTTTATTTTCCTAACGATACTGATATGCGCACAGTTTTAAAAGTATCAACACGCACCTCAAATCACTGGCAAAAACTCAGCAAAATTTTTTACTTGACCGTTACCCCCGAGGACGACAGTATGGTTGTGAAAGAGCTTAAAGCTACCTTAGCAAGCTTAGCAAGGTAACATCCTCTGCAGAAGTCAACCGCTAGGCTAATACATTCATATCTCGGTTAGCCAGACAAAAGCCGGAAGACATCGGTCCAAATTTGCCCATTGTCTATATTTACTAATACTAAGGCAAAGCAGTAGGTGCAGTGTATTAGACTTATGGTAATGTAGAATTAATCGTCTAATTGTCTCATAAAGGTTTGGGCAGACATCGGTTCAAATTTTCTCATTGTCTGTATTTAGTGATATTAAGGTAATACAGTAGGCACAGTGTATTAGACTCATGGTAATGTAGAATTAATCATCTAACTAGATCCCATGACAATCTCGCTACAATACTATTGTATTGTATAAACGTAATGATATATGTAGAATGAATATTTATTGTTATTATTATTATTATTATTTTGTTGTGAAGTATAACCTGGACTATTGTCAATAAACTACTATTATTACTACTAATAATAAACTACTGTGATTTAAGATAACAGTGTGAATTGCCTGAGGTGGGCAGGGCATAAAAATGCTTCAGTATTATTTGAAATTCGTTTATGTTTGCTAGACAGAAGATAAAGGTGAAATAACTTCGTAAGAAATAGTTATTGACTTCCTTAGGCACCTGTACGATATTATATATATTGCGTTGTGCACCATTATGCCCATAGTAAATGAACCTTTATGCCTTGCAGCACTCGGTTATGATTGTAGCGTTTTCATCCTTTTTATAAGGTTTGCTTTGTCCAAAGTTTAATTTTGTCCGTTTGCTTTGTTATTCAGCCTCATCCTATAATCCTTAGTAATAAGTGCAAGTGACAAGAAGCCCAAAGCTTTGCAAAATGTCAATTTTGCACTGATTAATATGGTCGTTCCACACCATTTTTTTTCCACAGGTGATGAAAGAACTAGAAGCAAAATACTGTGATTACTTCGCTGAATGACAGTTCACGAAACGCTGCAATAGACCAGAAGCTTCGTAATGGCATTATGTGCTACAAATTCTGCAACTGATTCAGAAACTATAAAACTATGCTTTGTCTTAATTAGTGGATTGAACCCTCATGTCGGAGGTATTGCAAACAAATATTTCCGCTTCAAGTCTGCACTGTTTTCATCCTTTCTTCTTTTTCTAACATATCTGATTAAGCAGCATTGTGGTGTCGCTTGTTTCTCTTATACAAACAACCTTGATTAATTTTTCAATTAATCGAATGAATCATTCACACCACTGATTGCTTAAAGACAATTGATTTTGACATTCGTTCAATTGCCCGACTCCGAGAGCTTAGGTCAAGTTGATAGGGCTATGATGACGTCCCACACAACTGAAACCACGAAATATTGCGTTGTGAATATAGATCTTTGTCTTTCGAGTTATTTTAGCTGGCTCCCGCAATGAGCCTTACAGTGTGAATATATCAAGTTCGATCAAGGATTTAGTGTCTTGACGATTGTGAGCCTTAAGTAACTCTTTAAACACTAAACAACTCGATATTTACGTTAAATTTAAGAATGGTTTATTGTAATTAAATTTACAATGCAGATTAAAGTTCTAAGATAAGTACAAAGCTTTTCTTATGCGCTGATGGGCGCTTACAATTAACGCTCTAATCCAAAGAGATGATTCTAATCATGAAATACTTCACAAGTTGTAATGTTTGCACTTATGGTGCTAAAGTTACTCTGTTATTACAATCCACATAAACTGTTACAGCATCAGAGAATAAAGTAAAACTATGCATTTTATATACGCTAATTGGCACCGTAACTCTTTAAGTAGTCGGTGTCTCTTTTAATCTTCTACTTTCACGTTCACCAACCTCTGACACCTGAACTCATTAAATTCAAGGTACAAGCTGAGTGAGTCAGTTATAATCAAATTGTACGGTCTTCATTATCAGACCAAGGAGGAGTATATTATCTCCGAAATCTTCCGAAATAATTTAATTCTCCCAATTAACTTCCAATTAATTTCTCATTCTAAATTTGATTCACAACAGTGAATCATAGCAATATCTTTGCATTAGTGTAGAGTATGTTGGCACAATTTTACGATTGCTTTTAAAAACGATTTTGTAGCTCTATTTACAATTAGTATGATTTTGTGATTTTATAATGATTGTACATGTAAATGTAAGTTATAACAGACTTTTAATTGTAACGCGCATCGCGATTACGTGCTGTAATGCACTATACAAATAATAAATTATTATTGTTTAATAATAATAATAATAATAATAATAATAATAATAATAATAATAATAATAATAATAATAATAATAACAACAATAATAATAATAATAATAATAATAATAATAATAACACCGCACAGCACCACACCATAACACCACACTGCACCACACCACCCACCCACCTACACACCACACCACCCACACCATACCACTCCACCACATCACACCACACCGCACCACACCATACCACCATACCACCTACACACC
The DNA here is from genome assembly GCA_030141605.1 of Tubiluchus corallicola. Taxonomy (NCBI): domain Eukaryota; kingdom Metazoa; phylum Priapulida; class Priapulimorpha; order Priapulimorphida; family Tubiluchidae; genus Tubiluchus; species Tubiluchus corallicola. Next base: position 197,475 of record JAQGDQ010000421.1, read on the forward strand.
ACACCACCCACACCATACCACTCCACCACATCACACCACACTGCACCACACCCTACCACTGCACCACCCACACACCACACCACCCACACCATAATACTCCACCACATCACACCGCACAGCACCACACCATAACACCACACTGCACCACACCGCACAGCACCACACCATAACACCACACTGCACCACACCACCCACCAACCTACACACCACACTGCACCACACCATACCACTGCACCGCACCACCCACACACCACAACACACCACCCACACCATAATACTCCACCACATCACACCGCACAGCACCACACCATAACACCACACTGCACCACACCACCCACACCATAATACTCCACCACATCACACCGCACAGCACCACACCATAACACCACACTGCACCACACCACCCACCCACCTACACACCACACCACCCACACCATACCACTCCACCACATCACACCCCACCGCACCACAACATACCACTGCAGCACACCGCACGACCCACATACCACACCACACCAACCACGCCATACGACTCCACCACATCACACCACACTGCACCACACCATACCACTGCACCACACCACACTGCACCACACCATAATACTCCACCACATCACACCAAACTGCACCACACCATAACACCACACTGCACCACAACACACACCCACCCACACACCACGCCACACAGTCCATACCACACTACCCACACCACACCCCACACACCCTATCACCACACCACACCATCCATAGCACAACACACAAAGCACACCACCACCACACCACATCAAATCCACCACCTCACGTGGTGATCATGATGTTGATGATGATGATGGTGGCAACAATGACAACACCTTTAGCACAAGCACCAACAGCACAGCATTACAACAAAACCATTCCAAACATTTTTCACAAAGTTGAAACTATGTGCTATAATATAATAAATAGCAAAGGCCCCGCAAAAGATTTTGCGTATAAATACACGTGTAATCAATAATACGCGAACATCCTACCTAGTCCACATTTATAACACAAAGCCCGTAACATCGTGCCTACCGTTTGTTTAACTAACGCAAAGCCTGTAGCTTTTTGCTGAATTAAAGTTAACAGAGTACAATGGATGACGTCACAACAATGCCTTTGCGTCAGCAGTTTTCTAAGCGAAAATTGCCGAAAATAGAACTCCTAACTAACTCGTTGATACTCCTCTCGGTGGACCTGCCCTAACATATAGCCCACATCATCGTGTAGCCCTGTCCTTCCTCTTTCTAAAGAGCTATATATCTCCTTCCGAGAGTCCCACCGGGCGACGCTAGAACGTTTTTCCCGCATGCTGTTTGGTCAAAATTTCGAAAAAATCGCGAGTTGGGTCCGGGAAAACGCCCGTTACGGGACACCGTGGCCCTCTCGCGAATTCTAAATATGCCTACTACACCCACCGCTGAACGGGCTATCTATCCAGCACCCAGCACCACCCTCGGCCCGTTCCCGTTCTCTACATCTCAGCCGTATAACTTTTGCAAAAAACGGCCGAAAAATGGCCATTTTTGGAGGTTTTTCGCCTCCCGTTCCTCCCGGTGGGCCCCATTCGAAAAATAAACCATCAATGAGACGACACTAGATCGAGACCTTTCGTTTGATATATAGATCGCCGCAAATGGTGCCCTCGTCTGGGCTGTAGCCTCGAATCTTATATATATATAAATAAATATATATACCAAGAATATTAATATAAGAGACTAGCCAAACCCCACAAAAAGAATTTTGTGCACAAATCAACACACAACCCACACCACTCCACCTCATCACACCACACTGCACCACACCATACCACTCCACCTCATCGCACCACACAATACCACCACACCGCACCGCACCACACCATACCACCTACACACCACACCACCCACACCATACCACTCCACCACATCACACCACACTATACCACTGCACCACCCACACACCACACCACCCACACCATAATACTCCACCACATCACACCGCACAGCACCACGCCATAACACCACACTGCACCACACCAATCACCCACCTACACACCATACCACTCCACCACATCACACCGCACCACACCATACCATACCACTCCACCTCATCACACCACACTGCACCACACAATACCACCACACCGCACCACACCATACCACCTACACACCACACCACCCACACCATACCACTCCACCACATCACACCACACTGCACCACACCATACCACTGCACCACCCACACACCACACCACACCACCCACACACCACACCACCCACACCATAATACTCCACCACATCACACCGCACAGCACCACACCATAACACCATACCACTCCACCACACTGCACCACACCATACCACTGCACCACCCACACACCACACACACCATAATACTCCACCACATCACACCGCACAGCACCACACCATACCACTTCAGCACACCGCACCACCCACACACCACACCACACCACCCACACCATACGACTCCACCACATCACACCACACCATACCACTGCACCACACCACATCGCACCACCCACACACCACACCACACCACCCACACCATAATACTCCACCACATCACACCACACTGCACCACACCATAACACCACACTGCACCACAACACCCACCCACCCACACACCACGCCACCCACTCCATACCACACTACCCACACCACACCCCACATGCCCTATCACCCCACCACACCATCCATAGCACAACACACAAAGCACACCACCACCACACCACATCAAATCCACCACCTCACGTGGTGATCATGATGTTGATGATGATGATGATGATGGTGGCAACGATGACAACACCTATAGCACAAGCACCAACAGCACAGCATTACTACAAAACCATTCCAAACATTTTTCACAAAGTTGAAACTATGTGCTATAATATAATAAATAGCAAAGGTCCCGCAAAAGATTTTGCGTAAAAAACCACGTATAATCAATAACACGCGAACATTCTACCTAGTCCTCATTTATTACGCAAAGCCCGTAACATCCTGCCTACTGTATGTTTACTTACCTAACGCAAAGCAGCAGCTTTTACTGAATTAAAGCTATAAGATTATAGACAGAATACAATGGATGACGTCACAACAATGCCTTTGCGTCAGCAATTTTCTAAGCGAAAATTGTCGAAAATAGAACATCCAATTAACTCCTCGGTACTCCTCTCGGTGGACCTGCCCTAAAATGTAGCCTACATCATCGTGTAGCCCTGTCCTTCCTCTTTCTAAAGAGCTATATATCTCCTTCCTAGAGTCCCACTGGGCGACGCTAGAACGTTTTTTCCGCATGCTGTTTGGTCAAAATTTCGAAAAAATCGCGAGTTGGGTCCGCGAAAACGCCCGTTACGGGACACCGTGGCCCTCTTGGGAATTCTAAATAGGCCTACTACACCCACCGCTGAACGGGCTATCTATCCATACCCAGCACCCCCCTCGGCCCGTTCCCGTTCTCTACATCTCAGCCGTATAACTTTTGCAAAAAACGGCCGAAAAATGGCCATTTTTGGAGGTTTTTCGCCCCCCGTTCCTCCCGGTGGGCCCGATTCGAAAAATAAACCATCAATGGCACGACACTAGATCGAGACCTTTCGTTTGATATATAGATCGCCGCAAATGGTGCCCTCGTCCGGGCTGTAGCCTCGAATCTTATATATATATATAAATAAATAAATATATATATATATATACCAAGAATATTAATATAAGAGAAGAATTGTCTCATAAAGGTTTGGGCAGACATTGGTTCAAATTTTCCCATTGTCTGTATTTAGTGATATTAAGGTATTACAGTAGGCACAGTGTATTAGACTCATGGTAATGTAGAATTAAGCGTCTAAAAATCGGCTTCCCAAAAATATAAGTGATTCAGAAAATGTAAATTCATTTCAATCAAGTTGACAGTGCACTTTTTAAACTTGTAGTTATTTCTAGAGTATCAACGAATATTTCACTAAACAAAAAATAAAAATAAATAAGAAATGTAAGGAATAATAACGTAGTCTAATGTAATCATTTGTGGCCATATTCATTAAAGTTGTTCGAACAATTTTTTTAAAACTTTGTGTGAAGTTTTTCTGAATCCAACTTACGAAATTTCACAGAAAGCTTTTAAATATCTGTGTACAAAAATTCTTATGAACATTTTAATGAATCTTGTTCCTGAAGTGCATACGACAACAAGAATTTTGTTTCATAGTTAAGAAAACTCACTCATAACAGATAGCATTAGAATGATACACATAAGTTTTAGAGATTTAATTGCAGCTGAATGATAAAAATTGATCATATAAAAATATCCCGAAAGGTGAAGCTAAGCCTTTTGTTTATTGATATAATATTAATAAAACAATAATTGCCAAACTATATAGTGTGATTGAAATGCCACTCGAAAATTTTGTAGATTGGTTACTAGCGTTTTATTTTGTTGCTGTGTGTTTTATGTAGAGCTACCAAGATTACCAAAATACAACACAGCATTCATGCAGGCCATGGAATTCCAGCAAAGGACTGCTTTTGATAACTTAGCGATATTCAATGCCACATATTTTTTCTGCTACAGAATTGCGACATAGATAGCGAAATTAAGGCAGGTCAATATCATACCAGGAAGTGTATAGACGATGGATGCTTTAGGATGTTACAATAGGGATTTAGTAAGCTGTTGCTCTAATTAAGTAGTGCCACATTACATCTTACTGCTGTTACATTATGATGCAATGCATATTAGTAAAACATGTACCAGACCAGCAATTTATACTAGCTATAACTCGTACACGCTTTACTAATATACATTGCCTCATAATCTGCAAGCTTATACGTATAACAGCAATAGGATACTATAATTTGACTCTATAGGATACTATGAGGTACTATAATTAGCGTGACAGCTTACTAAATCATTATTTTAATATTTTGTGATTCTTGCAGTCCACAAAAATTTAGTTTTAATGATTGAATTGCGAAACTGTGATTGATTTATTTAACTCAGCATAAATTGTGAGTTTGTCATCTGTTAATGAATAGTACTACTGTGCTATGTCCATTGTAATTGTGCAAGATATATGGTCTACTGCTTATTCTGCAAATGTTCTATAGAGTAATTATTATACTACTCAACTATATTAGATATGCACTAACAAAAGGCTTTAAGTAATTAATACATCAATAACAAAAATATCTTTTTTTAGTTA
>JAQGDQ010000862.1:0-86937 GCA_030141605.1 Tubiluchus corallicola
TCAGCTGAACTCCTGGGAACGATGCCAGGGAAAGAGTTAAGTAAGAAAAATTGAATAAACCGAATGCCTTATAATGGAGAAAGATTTTGGAACATTTTTGTTTTTACAGTGAAAAATTATCAGTTTGTCAAATCTGCTGATACTGTTACATATGAAACTGTGTTAACCAGGTAATATTGAAAATGCTGGGGGGAGAAAATTTTTGTAAATTATTTCAACGTCATTTCAAATCCTATCTTCAATAGATTAAAGGATTCAAAGTATCCTGTAAACTTGCAGTGAACAAAAACATTTTTCCATGTTATTACATTTTTTAGCAAATTAGCCACCCAACAACTGCTACCCCTGTGAAAACAAAGAGCTTTTGAATCCGAGGCCCATAAATATTTTTTGTTTTGTTTGTTTTGCGATGTCAGAAATTTCTTAAATTTACTTAAAAATATCTTGTGTCAATAAATCAGCTTAGGAGCCTAGAGAAAGATGCCACTGAAAAAGTTAAGAAAATAAAGCAGATTTTAAAGACTGCAGTACACACTTGGGAAAGATTTAAGTTAGGTTTGGAAGATTAGTTGTTATTTTGCAAAAAGCGATATACTTTATCTTTTCAGCATGAAACCTATTTATAGAACGAGTTTGACATTACGACATTTCGATTACCTTATAATTATTAAGCACATACATCATGCCGCCACGTTCTACTGCTACCACGTTTATGAGTATGACAGAGAATCTACTTTTTCAGGCAGGCAGAAAAATTTTAATGAATAATTACATTGTAACTTCGATGAGTTTTGAAATGCGAAAGTTTTTACTAATAAAGTAATGAATTGTCTAAAACCTTTTTTTATAAAATTTGTTGCGGTAGAGTAACAATTGTTTTTTCTACATTATTTAATTAATTACAAATGATTTACAAAAAAATAAAATTTGTTTCCTATAATTAAAAAAAATGTACATACTCCAATAGGTATTAGCAGGTATCATCAAAACCTTAAAGTCTTTTAAAAAATGTGAATACCTAGGACTTTTTTTAAGATCCCTTTATGTGAGTAGAAGTTACGGTGCGAATGCAAATGCTTTACACACAAATGGCTTAATATGAAATTAATTGCTGAATCATTGCTGTAGAATCTTAACAAAAGAAACGACGCCAGCAACTAAAAATAAGTTACATTTTCTAGATGTTTTCCTTCTTTCATTTTCCTTTATTTTTTCATATTTTGGTGCCTTACATTTGTGCAAGGGAAAAATTGCCCATCGCTTATCTGGTCACAATGTCACTGTTGTTTTTAATCGAACTCTAAATTATTAAGCAAACTACCAGACTTCTACTAACTGACCAATTAATTAATTAAAGGAACATTCATATAAACTTTGGAGTTTGGCTGTGAATGCATCTGTTTTTATCCACTGGTACAGGGCTGATGCATTTTAATTCACGGATCTCAAATGTTTTTCTCGGTTTTACTACACAGTATGGTACAAGTACATATGTATTTGTATAAAAATGGAAGCTTGGAAGCTGATAATAGGTCCCTCCATGTCTGTGAGTTTCTACTGAACGGTTTATGTTAAATCTGACCATTTGGTTGGTTGCATCACAGACTTGTTTCCCAGACCAGCAAAGTAAATTGCAACAATAGCGAAAGTTATGCATGCTCTTCAAACAACTACAGAACAACTTACGTTAATTAAATCTTACGCCTGATAATTATTACACGACTGTTTCAATGTTGACCACAAAATCAAACTCGTGTCTGTTTTGAAAATGAGGCAATATTATAAATTACAAAACAACTAAAAATACATTAAACATATTTAGCACCAACTCTATTATCATTGAAACGAAACATCAAAAGCAACATATTGTCTGCTCTATAGTATTGCTTTCACTGATTTGAGAGTGTCATGTTGTTATTAATGAATGTTGTGAATAAATTGTCTCTTAACCTCAATTGAGTATACACTGACAAATATCAGAATGATTTTAAATTTTCTAAATTTCCATTTGGCAGACTTTGCCATTAGTAGTGTAGAAGGAATTCAAAAAAATGCAAAGAATTTGTTTTGTTGTGCGTTCATGCGTTCTGATCAGCTGTTTACATATACCACAACAGCATGCGCCCATGTCAAGTCAAGATGACGAATTTCTTACAATAAGTTGATAACAAATAAATTAAACTGAATTCGTACTATAGTTTAGAATCCCTTTAAAAAATAAAAAACTTTTTATAAAAATAAAAAACAGTCGCCGCAGGTTTATTATGTACTTACAAATGCCGCTTCATTGCTATTTTATTGAAATATGTTACAATTCATCCTTAGAAAAGAGGCTATAGCAGACTGCATGATTGGCAGAAATGTAATAACTCTGTGGATAACAAGGTTTTTTGGTGATTAGGAACCTATTGGACATTTTATCTTCACCTGTTATTTCGTGAGAAAAGAATTGCTTTTAAACACTATGGGAGAGAGAGAGAAAGAGAGAGATAGGCAGGGAGAGACAGAGAGAAAGAAAGAGAGAAAGACATTTGATTCCATTTACTTGACTGTGAAATAACTCTTTATTTCAAACATAAATTCACACTGTAATTTGCATATACAACATACAACATCAAATAGGTTAGGGGGGCAGTGGTGTCGGGGAGATTGTATAGGATGGTAAAATCCCACCCCCCGACACTTTGCTGAGGCCTTCGACAGGCCCATTGCAATTATTCACTGCTATACGTCTATTGGTCGTACTCGGCAAGCCTTCCCGCTTGCTTCAGATATGCCGCTAGTTTTTTCAGGTTTAAGTTCTCTACAACTGCTCTAAGTGTTGTATTTTTATTTCCCAGACATTTGATACGAGCACCCTGGTAGGCGGTGCATCGTCCCACGTGATGGTCCGGTGTTTCGTCTTCCTGACCACATTTCGGGCAAATCGCGGATTGTGCTCGAGAAGTGGTTTTTTTATGTTTTTGGAGATTACAGTGTCCGGTTAGGACCTGTATAACCATGTTGAGTTGAGATCTACTGAGACTCAGGAGCCTATTGCAGACTCGGGCCGAGGCCCAGCCCACATGTTCCTTTGTTCTCTTGCAGTCCTCACGATTATTCCACGACGTTTCCCATCGTTTTAGACTCCATCCCTTAATCGCGTAAACACAGCTAGCGTAAGGGACGGGCAGATAGGGTTCTGGTCCCTCCGGAGAGAGCTCAGATCCCTTTTTAGCAAGTTTGTCCGCCTCTTCGTTACCATGTACTCCTTCATGTCCAGGAATCCATGTAACCAAGACTCGGTTTCTTTTTCCAAGTATGTTCAAGTTTTCAACACAACGTAAAACCGAGATAGATTTTACTGTATTGTTTTCAGTAGCTTTAATAGCCGCCTGGCTGTCTGACAGGATGACTATTGATTGATTCTGGAGTCCTTCCGAAGACATTATCTCCGCCGCTTGTGAGATGGCGAAAACTTCTGCCTGGAAAACAGTACTCAATTTCCCAAGATAGAAGAACTCCTCCAATACTCTGGACTCAGTCGGATACTCGATACGTATACCTTCACCGATCCTTCCGCCTAGTTTGGAACCATCGGTATAACACCTGACACAGTTCCTATCCATTTCGCCTTCCGATTTGATAGCGATTTCTCTTTCCTGAATCTGGCATTCGAAATATCTTTCGAACACGCGTGTTCTTTTTCTTAAATCACCCGGCATATGCAACAGTTGGAGGTCGCGCCTATAGCTATTGCACACATCGATATGACTTTTAGACTTACCAAAAGTTCCCACGGTCTTCGCTGTCCAGAGCCCCGCCGTATCTATACGGTACGACCCTCGGACCGCCTCCGACCGAATGAACTCGTCTATTGGTGTCATATTCAACAACATCTCCAATGCACCGGTAGGAATACTTGGGAACGCTGAAGAAATCATTAAGCATGCTAATCTCTGTACTTTCTGGAGCATTTTCCTGAGGTACATTTTTTCCAACCCGCTGACCCAGGACACACACGCATACGTCATGAAAGGACGCACCATTGCCGTGTATATCCATTTCATGATCCGCGGTTGGATACCCCACATTTTATCAACAATTTGTCTGCATTGCATAAGTGCCGCCGTCGCCTTGTTGGTGACCCGTGTTATATGGCTCTTCCAAGTCAGTTTACTGTCTAGGGTTACCCCTAGCAGTTTTGCTTCATTGGAGAGTTGAAGCTTCTGTCCATTCATCCAGAGATCCCCAATATTTGGATTTCTCTTGTTTGTGAACATGATTACTTCGGTCTTACTACTGCTGAATTCTAGTTCAGTTTTCCTGGACCATTCAGCAGCAATGTTAATTACATTTTGCGCCCTCCTTCTGACTGTCGATACGTTCGCACTAGCTATTAGTACTGCCAGGTCGTCGGCATAGGCTTGTGCATAAATTCCATTTTCTTCAAATTCCCTAAGCAGAGAGTTCAATACACAGTTCCATAGCAAGGGAGACAGTATTCCGCCTTGGGGGTTTCCCTTTACTACTTCCCTCTTTATCGTGGCATCACACAGCTCTACTTGGACCGTACGGCACCTTACCATGTTCTCAATCCAGCGGATAAGAACTGGCGATACCTCAAGTTCAAGCAATGCGGCGGATATGCTATTAAAAGAAACGTTATCGAATGCCCCAACAATATCCAAAAAGACACCTAGTGAGAGCTTCTTTTTAGCAAGACTACGTTCAATACGCTGCACATACTCGTGCAGAGCAGTTTCCGTGGAAACGCCTGCGCGGAAGCCATACTGCACATTGGATAGTCTTGCTTGTAATTCAGTATCCTCGTTCAATTGATAGAGGACTATTCTCTCCAACCATTTCAGTTGAAATGACGTTAATGTTATCATCCGGAAAGACTTGACTTCTAAATAGCTATTCTTTCTGGGTTTCGGCAAAAATACTCCTTTCCCTTCCTTCCAGGATCTCGGTACATAACCATACCTGAGACATGTCTGGAAAAGCATGAGGTAGTGTTTTTTAATGTATTTCCATCCTTTCTGCAACAGGACTGGATATATACCATCCGGTCCCGGAGCCTTGAAAGGTTTGAATTCAAACAGTGCCGCTTTCACTCGTTCTTCCGAGCAAATGGAAGCGATGAATTCCTCATCCACGGTCGTGCAAACAGGCAAATCCGTGGATGTGTCTGGTTCCGTTACTCGACTCCCTGGTGATAGGGTGTCGAGGAGCCGGTTTAAAGTTTCCTCCGGTGAACTGGTTAATTTACCGTCTTCTTTATACACACAGCTTAACTGCGCTGCTTTATTTCAGCGGAGGACCTTTACCAACCTAGCAGTTGGTGCCTGACCTTCCATCTTTTCCGTGAAACTCCGCCAGGATTGGCGTTTCGCCTTCCGGACGGCATTTTTGAATATAGACTGGGTTAGCTTTCTTGTTTCCCAGTCTCGTTGATTTTTAGTCTTAGTGGCTCTCCTGCAAGCCCTGCACGCCTCCTTGCGGAGACGGCTTAGCTCCGGATTCCACCATTTGTTCCCATCCTTCTTCCTCTGAATGTAATGGGCAAGCAGTTTCATAAGAATGAATAACAACAGCCTGAACTTCATCAGCCAAATCCTCAATATCCTCATTGGAGGACACCTTGTATTCCCGGTTCAGTTCTGGAAGTTTATGCTCAAGTTCTTCCGCATACTTTTCCCAGCAAGTACGGCGGATGTTCCTGATGAGTGGGTTTTCTTTTGAAATACTGCTTTTCACCAGGAATCTTATATACATGTGGTCCGACAGCGATGGCACGTCACTGACATACCAATCGCATACTATGTCCCCTGCATGCAGATTCCTCAGTGTCAAGTCTAGCACCTCTTCTCTTGTTTTTGTTAGGAACGATTGTTTACGGCCAACATTACAGAACTCAAGATTAGCGCTTGCACAATACTCCAAGAGTTCCTCACCCCTGTCGTTGACATCGGTGGAACCCCATAACGTATGATGCGCATTAGCATCAGTCCCCACAATAATTGGAGTTTTATCGCCGTCCCCGAATGATATCAGTTCCCTGAGTAACATAGGGGGAGCCGGTTCATCATGCACCATGTATGCCGAGGCGAAAATGAACTCATCTCCATCCCGGCACACATTTTTTGCTTTAACCACCACAATGTCTGTATTCGAGAACACTGGAAGTAAAAAGCATTTTAGGTTAGGAGTGGCATAAACGCACGCCCAAGGCCTTTCTCCATTCCGGTTTCCCTGGAACAGATCCCATCCTCGGAGTTTACCCCTAACTTCCCCACCGTGCGTCCAGGGTTCCTGTACAAAGACTAACCCGGTACGTATGTGTTTTACAACATCCTGCAAGTTGTAACTCGCAGCTTTGCTTTTGTGAAGATTGATTTGCCAGCACTCAATACCAGAGACACTTTGTGCTGGCTTCTCACCTATTTTATCCTAATTGTCCCGGGAAATAACATTCAATCTACCGTGGGTATTTCCACCGAAGACTGTCTGCGGCCGGGATTTTACTTTAGCCCCTGTTCCCATACTTTTCTGTATTTACGTTTCCATACTTGACTCGGGTGCCTTCATCTGCGATTGCTCGACAGACGGCAGCTCCTTTGTTCCAGTGGCAACGTCGGGGGTTTTTCCACATCAAACAAGCCAATACAAACAATCGCACATAACATAAATATAAAAATTGCAATAATAGTGTTTGCCATTACTGTCTTATGTAAATTTAGCATCGCTTGCTGAAATTCTCTGGTGCATTCAATTTTCGCTGAAATCAAATCTTTTCATTAAATTTAATACAGGTTTTGTACATAATACATCAAATACACTCATCTCACGAGCACTACAGTCATATGCATACCCAAAAGTGACTCATATGCATACCCAATCCGACTCTTTGTGTGCAGTTTTGAGTTTTAATATATTAAAATTATTAAAATGTCTCCAGGTTGACACACAACAGAATGAATTACAATAAACATTAAATAAATATTTTTATCACCAATAAAACAATAGCTCTGATTTTTTTTTTGATAAGTTTGTTTGTACGACAGTAGTATAATAATCTTTGATTATGAATGTGAAGGTCATCTGGGTTATCATTTGAAATAATATGTTCTAAATAATTTTCATTATTGCAGGTGCATAGAACATTATTATCTAGTTTCATATTTGAATTAGCCAGGTCTTTGAAAGCTTTTCACTGCGTTCAACTTTGTTAACTTTTGTAAATAAGCTTATTGACTTTTGTGTTTTATGAATTTAATAGTTTTTATTTTAACAAATTTTTCTTAGTGCCTTATTCTTGCTTTAAAAGCAATACTGAAAAAAGTCACAGCTGCTATAAATCGCCATGGACAGATGTAGGCCTCACAGGCTTTGCTTATTGCACAAAATATTCGATTTGTAGCAAAAGTTATGGAACTGTGTTAAAATTAACGTTTTGATTTAATTACATAGCTGCACTCTCAAGAAATTAAACAAAGATATGTTTATTTGTGTTCTTACAATTCACGGCTGGGCTGTAATTCTATGGAACGGCCTGAACGAGCAATCTCAGCAGTCTGAGATTATTCTGAGCAGTAACACACAACCGTGCAGACAGCTTATGCCATTGTGCGCCACATTCTCTAATGCTCAGCCGCCAGGGCTATAATGACTGTTCAAACTTTTTTCTACTTTCTGCGTTTTGGGTATGCGAAGCAAGTCGATTACTTCTTAAATTATAATGGCGAAGGCGAGGTTCTTGAGCGAGCTGATTCAAAATGTAAACAAAGTGGAATCTTTCTTAAGGAGAGTTTTTGTGTCTACATGATTGATGCCAATTGATATAAATTTTCAATACGTGTTTTATATAACGTATTTGAACGTGACGTGTTCTAGTTCACTATATTTACTCCTTCTTGACCATAACTAAGCAGCGATTACATTACACTTGATAATTTTTGTACGTTTCTATTTCACACACAAAGACTTTCATGCAAAATTATATGTGGAATGCACCTTCTTACCATAAACAAAAAAGGTTTTTAAAATTTTTTTACAAACAAATAAAAAAAGATTTCAATAACTATTTGCACTTTAAAAAAGAATAGTTTTTGGTGGCATGAAATTGGGTAAGCCAGAACGATCCTCACACCCAACTCTGATTCCACTTTGACCTTAAGTCTGCTCCACTAAAGGAAAAATTCCTGTTAAAAGATGGAAAAATTTCAATTTGTTCTTTCCTAATGGAATGTTTTTTCCTGGAACAGCAGCAGAACCCTGCTAATCAATTTAGTGGTGTAAACGCGTCCACCACTTTACGATGGGATTAGTTTCTGAGGTTTCTGAATTTCAAAACAATTGTGACACTTGATAATCAAACAAATGCTGCCAAAAAATAACTAAACAAACAAAATGACTAAGTTATGTTGGCGTCATCTAACAAGGAAAATCAATTTTCAGACTTTATTCGAAAGTGGCATCTTAAAATTCTCTTATGTGAACCACTAATAAAACATTAACAATATCGACCATAGATATTTATATTGCAATGTAATACCTAGATAGGCTGCATCAATTTAATCAATTTAGTGATGCAACGCTCCCCCACTTTATGATGGGATTAGTTGAGCTTTATTCTTATAGAGTGAACATGTTTGCTTACGAAAAGCTTATATTTCGTAATTTCTTATATTTTCCTGAACTTTTAAAATTTTTCATATGAATATGTTAATATTGTCAATTGAATCTTTCAATTGTAATCGTCTTATCTCACTAATTATTACTGTTAGTCCTTGAACATTAAAAATTTTAATATTGTAATAGATTACATAATATTATGTAACTGTACTTGCCTGACATTATCTAATGTTACTGAGAAATTCCTTTAAATATGGCTAGATTTACTGTGCATGCCTGTTTTAATTATTATAAAAAAATATTGGAGTTGTGCTGCTTTTCGTGTAAATGTAGCAAATTTGCCTGAAAGCTTTAAAGACAGACTCAATGGAAACTTTTGCACAAGATCGCTCAGCATGGCAGAGTGCCATCACCACAGGGGCTAAGACAGCAGAGGCGAAAAGAATTGAGGAGGCAGAGGAGAAGCGCAGGAGACACAAGGCATGTGACACTGCCAAACAACAGGTCCAAGCACACAGCGTCACCTGTGCCAAATGCCATCGAAATTTCCAGGCCAGAATTGGCCTAGTCAGTCACCTTCGAGCTCATCAGAGAATGTAAGTGATTTGTTTTGGTTTTTCGTTTTGTCTTCAGAATGTAAGGACGCTATTGGAGAAAAAAATAAAGAGAAAATAGTCATCATTTAGTTTGTAATCACTTTGAGTAGTCTTGTGACTCATACAGGCGTAATTTTGGAATTCAGCAAAGAATTTTTAGTTCAAGAAGAAAATTTTACAAGCGAGGGTGACATTGCAATAAACTTGTAGTCAATAAAGTTTTTTACAAGTTTCTGTTTACGAAGGTGAATTTATAAAAAATCTAACAAGGAACATTAGTGTGGCAAAGCAGGTATTAAATAATAAAGCCTGTGTACAATAGACAAAAGTGTAATGCAACTTTGACAATAATGGAGGTTTTAACCACTTATGCACATCATTAATTATGGTTAAGTATAATCACACAAAACAACCATTTTATAGAGATTTTGCAATAAAACCAATATAAGTTTATTGATGAAATTTAGAAAACCAGTGACAATAAATGTCACTTAATATAATTGCAATTGCATAATAACGAAAAGTATAAATCTTGCATTGATTTTACTGATACGACATGCAGCAAAATTTATTCACAGGAAAAATAACCAGCACACTCATTCACAAAATAGACTAAAATTTACTACTCACGGAGAAAAGCAGAAACTGAGGGTTTTCACACTTTTGGGAGAACATCACGAATTTTACGCTCAAAATCGAAATTGGCAGAAATTAAATTTCACATCAGAAACTTAGAATTTCTTAAAAATTGCACAAAGTTCTTAAAAACACTGGAGCACACATCAACACATTCCGTTATTCATATTTGCAATTAGCAATGATTGCATGACAAATGATATGCTTCGTACGCAAGATGCAAATGACTTGAAAAATGTCACGCCTAGATACTTACATCGCCAATTAAAACATTTAGCGCTAGTTATTTCACTTCGTTTTATGCACTGCAGATAGAAATAATTGATTGACATATTTCATATTTGTTATTAATATTCATGTTTGTTTATGTAACGCATCTGTTTCTCTGTTTCATTTCTTTTCCTTTTGGGAAGCATGGTACATCTTGAAAAACCTGCTGTTTTACGTTTCTCTTTGATTTTGCTAAAAGTTACCAATTTTTTTAGCCGATAGACCCATTTAAAAGAGCAGAGTAACAACAGAAAAATATAAATTTTTGGATCTGTTTGGAAGTCAAAAACAAAAATTTGGTAAAAAAAACAGTGCGGGTAAAAAATTGGCTGTACTGGAGAGCTGAAAAGAAAAGCTTCAGCAGGATTTCCCGAAAAATTATTCGATATAGCTAGTGTGTGCAATCAAAACAATGGGAGACCTGCCTATTTAACATTTCATATGTCAACACTCACAACCCTATGCAGCAGCAACGATTCTGCTGCACACCACATCATGGATCCGCCTACCGAGTTTTTACCTAAGGGCTCACTTTTCACACATAAAAGACATTCTAAAGAAATCTACAATTAGGTCTATATTAAAAAGCTAGTCCATATATGCAGCCTTTAATGAAAAAAATAAAGCTTAGAATTTATAACGAAAAGCTCCTATTGTAATCTGATAGTGTGGCCTTTAGCCGACAAAGGTTGGGTAAATAATTACCTCAGCTGTATTAACTCACATTTGCTAACATACTGACGCATGCAACAAAAAATCATTAAACTAGTCGTGATTAAATATCTTTCAATATGTTATGTAGCAATACCTGTTGTGCCCTTCCTGCCTCATAGAGGAAACAACTTGACCCGGAACTTAGTTTTGCACCTCACTTTCCAGCTGGCCATTCTATCCACTCAGTAATAAATATTAAAAAAATTATGGGGTAACTTATTAACCTGCTTGGTCTTTAGTGTAATATAATTACCCCTTTGTCAGCTAAGTTATCATCATCATAGCTGGAGTTTATCATTATTTGTCCTCAAAGAGCAGAAACAGGTCACATCTTGGTAATTGTGCAGCTATTATTTGGTTCTTATCGTGCGATTTTTGTACTTTATAAAGTAAATTTGTTTCAGGATTATAGTTTATAGAATAAATTTAATAAATTTATTTCAGGATTATCGCACCATCTTCTTAATATTGGTTTCTTAGTGCATCCTCAGTAAGGTTTTGCTTCATATATTCTTAACTAAATTTAACTTAGGTATAAAGCCACACTGTACCAACTGCATGACAGTTTGCATTCTACAATTTTTTTTAGCATAGTATTAACATTTTACTTTAAGTTTTGTGATGCACAAAGTCACTAAAGTAAAAATTTGTTGAGTCATTAAACATAAAAAAAATTACTCTGCACCAGTTCTGATTCACTTGGATTACTTGTTGTCTTGTAATGAATTTTCTATATTTACATATTGTAGCTGTTGCTTTATTTGTGATTTTGTACACTAGATGGGTGACAGACATTACCCGAACCTATTCAGTCAATTGGAGCAGCCGCCATTACTAGACATGCATGCTGCACTCCTGCGCTGTCAATCACTCTTACCTATATGCTCTCGTGTTGCTTCCATGCATGCATTACTACACACACTGCTCTAGCATGTATGAGAGTGCACCATGTCTCTGTCACGTTCTACACAGGCCCACATGTTTTGATAAAATATTTTCTACATCTATGTACACTAGCCAAAAATGAATGCGGAGAATTATCCGTTTTCAAGCTAATGTTTGCTGTTTTGGTACAAAGGTATTACCGAAAACCCAAATGATGTGAATAAAATTTTGCAGACGTTTTCATAGAAACCAGAGCTGGTAGAACTGCCTTATTCTCTGTTTCCATGTTTCTATGTACTGTGAAAAATAACATAATAGATGAAATTGTCACAGCAGCCACCCATCCATTTAGCTGCAAGTATCTGTAGTGCATTAATTCCTCCATTGCTACTTATCAAGTAAACCTCTCAACTTCTCCATTATTGTCATTTAGCGACAGAAGATCAAAAGCAGTTTCGCTTGAGAGCTGGAAATAAAGCTTTGTTATCAAAGCACAGGTGTGTTCTGTTATTTCTGTTGGAAGTTTATGCTTGTCATAATATATCGCCCTGGGAAACGTGTTTTGTTAAGATTGAAAGGAATGTCTTTTTAGATTTGAAAGCTTTTTAAACTGTTTGTATAGCAAATATTGGGCTAAAAGCTTTTCTTGTGATAATAAAGGGTGAAACCGCCTAACATTAATTGCTGTTTGGATAAGATGGAGAAAGTCTTAAGTGCTCAGCCACCTGAACAAAAGACTCTTTGTAAGACGAAGAAAGTTTTAAATGCTCAGCCACCTGAACAAAAGGCTCTTTATATGACGGAGAAAGTTTTAAGTGCTCAGCCACCTGAACAAAGGGCTCTTTATATGACGGAGAAAGTTTTAAGTGCTCAGCCACCTGAACAAAAGGCTCTTTATGTGGAATTCTAAGATTCAAGTTCTGTTGTTGATTTTGAGCTGGGATAATTGCAGAGAGTGGTTCTGAAGCAAAGAAAGATATTTTCCCACATTTTAACATCTTGTGTAAACTAACCCGAACACCTGGAACAGACGTCAGGGAAAGAGTTATGTAAGAAAAATTGAATGAACCGAATGCCCCATAACTACGAAAGATTTTGGGACATTTTCGATTTTTAGTGAAAAATTAAAATTTTGCCAAATCTGCTGATACCGTTAACCAAATATTACTGAAAATGCTAGGGAATTTTTTTTTAAATTATTGCAACGTCATTTCAAACCCTATCTGCCATTGTTTTAAAAGGATTAATAGTTTCCTGTAAACTAGCAGTGAACAAAAGTTTTTTTCCATGTTATTACATTTTTGAGCAAATTAGCCACCCAAGAACTGCTACCCCTGTGAAAAGAAAGAGCTTTCAAATCCGAGGCCCATAGATATTGTGTTGTTTTGTTTGTGTTGGGATGTGAGAAATTTCTGAAATTTACTTGTGTCAATAAATCAGCCTAGGAGTCTTGAGAAAGATGCCACTCAAAGAGTTAAGAAAATAAAGCAGATAGTATTCAAAGACAGCATTACGCACATGGGAAAGATTTAAGAAAATAAAGCAGAACAATCACACACCTAAATTTCAGAGCCTGCATTCCACACCTGAAAGGATTTAAGCAAAAATAGCAGAGTGTTTACACACTTGAATTTCAAAGCTTGAATTCCTCGGCAGTGTGCAGTAAGCCTGACATGCAAAAACTATCTAACACATTTCTAAGATTCTACGTGAATAAGGGTGGATGGAGAAGGCCAAAATTCGAGTTTTTTAGCTTGTTATTTTTTCGCAAAAATTGGCGTGTATGAAAACACCCCTGAAGTACTTCGTCAAGGTCTCTGGGGTAATGTTTAGCACACAAATTTCGATATTCCATTTCCGGATTTGCTCGCCTGTAAAACTGTGTAATGCTGATTATGATCTTTGTTGTATATTTCTCAGTCTATTACCGTCGCCAAAATGAATAAATAAAAGGTAGATAAACTATTAATAACATTTATGCATTATTGATTATATATCTATTATTTAACAAATATTTTGTGAGTCTTTTTTCTAGCCTATATCATACCAATACAGATAAATTTTTACACGTTTGCTTGCTTATCTTTGGTAATTTGTTTAGCAATCAGACGAATAAGTTTAGAATTGCTCGGCTTTGGCAGAGATCTGCATCCTATATATTCTAGTTTTACTATAGAAATTAATTGTATGTAACACTATGTGCCATTTTTTCCTGTGCCATTTTATCATACAAAGCACCTGATATTGTGGTTGTCATTGTCGTTGTTATTGCTGTTGCTGTTGTTATTGTAAAACAAAAACAAAGTCCATTTAACATGACTGTGTAGTAGACATAATCCAAGTACTCATAACTTGTGACAGAAGTTTCTTACACAAGTGCAAGCATATCTTTGTTACGTGGTGGTTATTGATAGTAATAAATAAATAATGAGAGTTTTGTTTTATCCTTCAGTCATTAACTCCTTCAGGACCGATTGTAGTTGCTTCATTTTGCCTGGGTGAAGGAAAAGCTGCTCTTACTAACCATTCTATTTTATAATTTTTACTCCTTTCTCCTTCTACTCCTTCTCCTTCTACTCCTCCTACAATGGATCTTCATGCAAATATTATATATGAAATGCATTTGCTTACACTAGACAAATCGAAAATCATTTCTTGATTAAAAAAAAATAAAAAAGTTTTCAGTAACTGCAATGTTTGCACTGTAAACATTGTACAGCTTTGCTTGTGTGAAAATGGCTAATACAGAAGATTTCAGCACTCCAGACACAAAACACTGATACACTGTGGCCTCAAGCCAAATAACAATATATACACAATAACAATGTAGTTTTAAACAACATGTGAATCTAAAAAAAACTTAATGGATAGCATGTATAAGAGCTATAATCAGCTTACATGTACAGAACAGTACCGAAAACATAACAGCACAAAAGGTTACAAATAAAAAAGGAAGTGGTCACCCACCCAATATAGATGTTGTCACAGTTTTGTTTAACTTTCACAAGAAATTAAAAAAAAACAAATAATAATAATAATAATAATAATGCAAAACTAATAGTAATGCTGCTTACAAAACATACGCAAATCTTGAGCTAACACATGACTTTTCATGAAAACAAACTGATCTAAAACTGTCAAGCAAATCAAAAAGTGGAAAATCATCGTAAGAAATGCGCTAGAATACGACCAGAAAAACTTCATCACAAAATCTAACAAACTCATTGCAACAGTAAAATTGGTTTAAAAGTAAAAGCTAAAGAGCTTTATATTGAACTAGTCGTATAAATTGTTTTGATAGTTTTGAGGAACGGATTTTGTTAGAAACTTTTAAAAGATGACTATGTTGTTTTGATGCCAAAGTTTTGTTTTCATGTTTTCATGTTTTCATGTTTGAAGTCAAGATTTGGTGAAAATAAAGTGTAACGGACACAAGAAAGTGTCACAGTGATGTGTGTATGCGTAGACTCATGCATAAAGCTGCTTAAAATTTTCTTAGTTACAGAGTTTTATTGTTACCCAATAACAATGTAGTTTTAAACCACAATTAAATCTGGAAAAACTTAACGGATAGCATGTATAACAGTTACATGTACAGATCAATACCGAAAATATAACAGTACAAAAGGTTACAAATAAAAAAGCAAGTAGTCACCCACCCATTATAGATGTTACCACAGTGTTGTTTAACTGTCACAAAAACAAATAATAATAATGCAAAACTAACTGTCAAACAAATCAAATAATTCTAAAACTGATGACTGCACACAGGGCGTCAAACCTCAGTCTAACAATTATTCAACAAGTGGGGGGTCATTCTACTAGAACATTATTGTGACAACATCTAGTTACATTGTTTAATGTTGTTTTAGTGGTTTTTGTAAACAAAATCATACAGTGCAATATTATTTGTCAGTATTACATAAGAATGTTGAAATGCAGCTGTATTTTTGAACCATGTACTACGTACCAGGGCCTTAACCATTGTAGTAAACTGCTGTTTGCTATATTACAGATTACATCCTGCAGCTGCTGAATGAAATACGGGTTTAGACGGCAGGTGAACTTTGACAGAGTGTAGCATGACAACAACAAAATACAGTTGATCCAATGCCACGGTCTGATAGCACTGTTTCTATCTTTTCTTTTAGCTTTTCCTTTACATATGATTAGTCTAACACTTTTGTATCACTTTTGTTATTTCAAAAACATAACATCACTCCATATTAGGGAATAACATTACACACAAAATTTGGGGAATTATTATTATTATCATTTTCTTAGGGGAAATAACACCAAAATAAAGTTAAGCTTGAATAACTCTTAATTATATTGCTAATACAAATGCGAACCTCGTTATTCATGCAAATTTAACACACCTACAACAATATACTATAATGGAACTATAACTTATGACGGTAGTAAAATATCATCAGCAGAGCTGTGCTAGTTTAACGTTTTCACTCGGGAGAAGGGTACGTGCAGTACATTAGCGTTTCTCGTGAGATATGAGAAACAAAACTGTTACTTGGCTAAAAAAAGTTTAGGCAACCCTAAAATATGTTTAACTTGATTTTCATGATATTTCCCCTTTAAGTGGTTTTGCAAGATCATTAACTACAAGAGGTGTTTTACCATATTCTCCCTATCAGGATAAAAACCAGCTAACATCGGAGAAACAGCAATAACATTTTCTGCACACACCAATCCATTTAGTTGCAAGTTTCGGTAGTGCATAACTGTTATTGCTATCTATTCTTTATGTCATGGCGTTCTCAAGCTATTCCATTATTTTCAAAAAGTGAAATGCGTGTTTGCCTGTGTGCAAAATTTCCTTTGTCTGTGTGGGTTTAGAATTTTCTTTAGGAAGCAGTGGTGTGTTCGATTATTTCTGCTGCTTGTTGATGCTTGAAATAATATAACTGGGAGATACACAATAAGATGTTTTGTTAACTTTGAAAGGAATATAATGGCCTTTTCAGATTTGAAAGCTTTTGAAAGTATGTTTAATACAAACGCTGGGGTAGAAACTGGTTTTCCTTTTCACGAAATTAAAGGGCGAGACACTGTAAAAGTAATTGCTGTTTGGATAAGACAGAGAAAGTTTTTTAAAAGTTCTTAGCGACACGAACAAAAGACCTTTTAATGTGGATTCAAGTTCTGTTATTGATCTTGAGCATGGATAAATTGTTGAGAGCAAAGAAAAATACTTTCCAATGTTTTAAATTCTTGTGTAAATTGAGGGAAAAAGTTATCATATAACATTAAAAATATAGGACGCCAAAGAACAAACTAAAATAGTGAATGTCTTGTGATTGGGAAAGATTTTGCATAAAAGAAAATTAGCCAATGTGAAACTACAGATACATAGCTCAAACATTCACTAGATGTCATTGAAAAATTTTTTTGGCACAATTCACCAAACCTGTTATCAAAAATTGAAATTTATTTGAAAGGCATTTGCTAGGAAAAGATTTTAGACATTTGTGTGAAATCAAATAACCAGATCTGTTATGGAAGCAAAAAGTGATGATCTGACAGTAAATATAATTGAAAATTTGGGTATTTTGAAGTAAAGAAATATAATTCCCTGATTATAATTTTTTTATAATATATAGATAACATGAGCTGAGCCGTCAAATGAACAAAAACGCTGTCTTTCCCAAAAAATGCTTTTCTAGGTTTTCATTAAAGCTTTCGTGCTGTCACCATAGATTGCCAAATGCTACTATTGCATTAATGTTTATTAAGGTATCAAGCTATCATTAAATATTATTAAAAAAATTGCAAATTCTTTGAAGGTTATTCCTCAGGCACTTCAATGGATTTAAAGATGAAATAATGGTCTACTGATTGTTGTAAATTGTTGAAAATCTTTGAAAATACAAGAAATGTTGTAATGAGGTGGCTACAAAAATGCAACAGGAAAATGGCTCAGAAAAAATGGCATAGAAAAAATAACTGAAATTGCAAAAGTAGGTAAAAAATGAAACACAGTATGTGGTTCGGGTTAGGGTTACAGTGGGCGATTATAATTTTAGTTTTTAACTCTGTCTTGGAAGTTGTGCTTCAACACAGTTTGTTAGTTTTGTTTGTTTTTTGTCTATTATGTAAATCTTTTTGAAGAAATGTGGGTAGAGGAGAGCATATTTGGAATACTTTTGCTATTCACAAAACTTGACGTGTGCAGTAAAAAACGAGAAACACTTTGCCAAAATCTGTGAGTGTATGTGTACTATGGGTGACCATTGAACGTTCGAATTCAAATGAACAGTCCCAAATTCGGTTGGATTTGAATTCGCTTTCTGGTAGAGAATGCTCACCCCTAGTGTGTGCTACACACCTCTTGTTTGTTATCTCCACCTAAACAGATAATTACGAGTTAATACGAGGTTCATTTCGAGAAATTCTCGCTCATAAAGCTGTGTGTAATGCAGATTATGATCTATGCTTGCATATTTGTCAGTCATTTTAAATTCCCAAAATGAAATAGTAAAAGGTAAATAAACACTGTGTGGAGCAGCAGCACATTACTGTTTATAAAATTGTTTGACAAACAAATATTTTGCTAGCCTGTATCATACTAATACAGATACATTTTTGTGTGTTTGCTTGTTTATCTTTGTGTTAAATTTTTTAGCCAAAAGATGCAGAAGAATAAGTTTTTAGAATTGTCCTGCTCTGGCAGAGATTTGTTTCCTATGAGCGCATTCTAGTTTTATTGTAGAAATCAATTGCATCCATGTAACATTATGTGCCATTTTTCCCTGTTCCCTTTTTTATCTGCACCGTTTTAGTTGTGCACAGCTGCTGCTATTGTGGTTGTTATTGTCGTTGTCACTGCTACCTGTTGTCATTGCTGCTGCTGTTGCTGTTGTTGTTATTATTGAAAAAAAAACAAAAGCAAGGACAGGCTAAGTGTGAATATGCAGTAGATACAATCCATTTACTAAAATTTGTGACACAATTTCCTACATATGTTCTCTGCAATTCTTTGTTGGTTATTGATAGTAACAAATAACCAATGAGAGTGCACGAAAAATTGCTCTCACTAAGCAGTGATCATGTTGTATTGTAGCTGTTACATAAGTTGCAATTTTGTACAGTGGATGGCTGTCTCGCTTTGCCCAATAATATTCAGCTAATTGGAGCAGTTATATTATTACAAATCTTATTTCAAGACTGCATATTAATTTTGATTTCAAATGCGTAATACTAAACCTACCTACTATCATTTATGTAATTGTTAGTAACTACTGTTTGTTAATTATTATTGTTTTAGTTGTTGTATTGTACAATAGATGGCTCACTGATATTACCCAAAACTATTCAGCCAATTGGAGCATCTGCCATTGCTAGACACGCATACTGATAGTAACTCTTACACACGAGCTCTCATGTGCATCGGAACTACAGGAATAGCTATCAAAAATACAGGTTATCATAGTTATTCTTCTTTAAATTTCTAAAGGGTAAGAAGAAGTGAATAAATGCAGAGCATAACTAATAAATCCAATACGGATTATAAATGGACTAATGAGACTACTGAGTCAGTTGTAAGTGAAAACACCTAAAGCTTAAATAATCTGAATTTATTGTAAACAGAAAAGCCTGACTAGACTCTCACACAATTTTTACAATTTTTGCTATGGATTTTAAACAAGAATGGACAATTCCCAATCATTTTAAAGTACAAAAGGTTTCTCCCAGTTGTACTGCACATTTTCTTGTATTGTAACTGTAGATATAAGTTAAGATGTGTATAAATGCAATAAAATACAACCCGTAAATCAGAAGTGGTAGATATACTACTTGTACTAGAAGTAGTTTTTCTGTTTTTGGGAAATCGGTTTGGAGCAGTTATTTATTCAAAACTCCAGCATTAATGCTATGTAACTTAAAATAATAATACTTTTTACACCAAACAGTCACTTTTTCTTTTTACAATCAATATAAAATATAAATAATTATAAAAACACGTTACATTATAATTTTATACGAAAAAACTCAAAATAATATTTATAATAATGATGATCATTTCCACCACAACAGCAGCCCATACAAATCTCACTACAGTACACATCACTACATGGTAAATCACATTTACAAAATTATTATAAATTTCCCAGCAAAGTTATTATAAATTTTCATTCTCATAAATTGACGCATTGAATTATGAAAAAATCATGTGCATGTTCTCTTGGTATCCCGGCGATTTTGTTGGATTATAAAGAACAGATTTTACTACTTTTAAAAGTGCTACACCACACAACTACAACCAAGAAAAGAGCAGTGTAAATACTTCTCAAGTTAATTTTACAGATTTTTGTTAATTTATATGTAGTTATAGTGCTGTAGAATAAATGTGTTGTCTCTATTTAAACTCATTATGCTAAATACATGTTAGTCATAATTTTTGATTTTCCCATTTTTCTACTATTCCATGACCACTTACTGGACCTAGTTCTCACTGAACTAAAGGATTTATTGTCAACAATGGTCAAATAGAAAATGTTGTTAACACTGGACAGATAATAAAGTGATTATCATTTTTCTGAAGATTTTTAAAAACTACTTTTTTACTATCAAAACAATAGCGTGAGCATTAAATAAAAATACTATTGAATTCATTCAGTTGATTTTTCATCTGTTGTTTTTCATTCACTTATTTTGGTTTCTCAACCATCTTCCTGATGTCTCTTCCCTGTTGTGGCAGCCTCTTGTGTGACGTATTTGCAAAAGTAACTTTAAATTTGAGAAATAATTAAATATGAATGGAAAACTCTTTATCCTAATTAAATGAACCAAAAATAAACTTTGCAGTAAATTCGCTAGACTCTAAAGGGTTATTGTGTTCAACATTTGCAGTAACATTAAATTTTGTTCAAACCTCCCTAGCTGTCAATCACGAATTGAATTGGTTGGGTGCAATTCGTAGAAAAACACTGATCGTTTCAATTCTTGATCACGAATCAGTATTTACAAATCGTATTTGCGAAATTCATTTCACACAAAGTTTCATGCTCGTAAGAAAGCGTTAGTGTGGCTGTTTTACTCAGATTGCAGGTCAGATTCTTGGATTTTATTGATTTTGTAATAATGTGCTAAAGAAACGAGTCACTGTTTCAGTCAATTTAGTTTGCTCAATGCAAAATGTGATATCTTTATGCAAAGTTACCAGCACAGTAAAAAACGTTGGGTGAAATTTTTGACACTCTGCTGCAATGGAGAAGATAATCCACCAATGTAATTTTCAGTGAGTTATTAGCCTGTACATCAACCTCAGCTTAGAAATAGCATAGAGCAACGAGATTAGTATCTGAATGGTCCTCATGGAATGAAGATTCAGAATGTGAATAGCTAGAAAAGCTTCATTGCTGTCTTGTGGACAATTTTTCTACGCAAGCACACATTGTGATTTTACTGATTGGGGCATTTCCACTGTGTGCAACAAACACATTTATGTTTATAAAACATATACAATTCAAAGATATAAGTAGATACACAATTACAAGTACAATCAATTAGCAAAACGTTTAGCAGACTTATGCAGTTCTGCAAAAATTTGAGGAAAATGCCACTAGATTGACCTTGTGCCGGATTCCCTAACAAACGATTTTCTTGGTAAGTTTGTGTGTTCGACCATTTTAGCACCGCGTGCAGATTCGCTAAGCCAGTCTTTGTAAAAATCTTCTTAAATTAGTTGGAAACTTTGCACAAGGATTATGGATTATTTAGTTGTAAATTTGCATGCAGTGGACAGTTTAAATGGCAGGTCTTCTTGTGGAAAAGGAAAAGGCTGACAAAAGAAATTTTTTTTGCAAATAGATTTAGACTTCTCGTATGAAAGTGTTAATTATAGTCCACAAGTCTAGTTTCGCCCCTCTCTCTCTCCCTCTCTCTCTCTCTCTCTCTCTCTCTCTCTCTCTTTCTTGCTTCTATAGATTTGTCTATTTTGTATATTCATCTGTCTATGTACTTATCCGCGAGCAACACGACAGCAATCATGAAAATAGAAAATCTAAATAAAGTTAATAATGGAGTCCTTGAGATGTATTCTTGAAGGCAAGTGTAACATTCGGATCACGAAATTCTTTGCTAGCCCAACTGGGCCTCAAACTTGGGTCGGGCAACTTAAGTCAAGACGGATTGCTGAATGGGTCGGTGACTCCAAATGTTAAAGAGCAGCAATATTTGTTTTAATTCTAAGGCATATACAAGCACAGGAGGGGTCGGTCCATCCTAAAGTACAAAGAATGGGCCAATAGCAATAGCGTGTGAACACAACAAAGAATAAATAAACAAACTGCCATATTTTTAACATTTTATTCGGCAAAATTAATTATTTAATCAAAAACAATAAACAAAAAAAAACTCACAACTTGCACAAGAACAGCGGGGTACCCCTCATTTAATATCAGTCGGGTAGCATTTAACATAAGCGGGACGCCTCCCGAAAAGTTCCGAAGTTCATGCACTTTGGTTGCTAGAATCACTTTGCTATCAAATCAATGTCCCCTCGCCTGACTGGCTTAACGAGATTAGCGGACGATGACAGACCATTGGGATTCTCCTGACATCCTCTCCACCTAATGAGTCAGGTACCAGGCTTTCAGAAGGTATAGAAGTCTACTTTTTGTGCCGTTTTGCTTGAAATCTCCACCAATCATGGAAGCATGCACATCACAGGAAAATGTCATTTGCCAAATATAAGACGTATGGCTCCGTCTACTCAAGATAAATGACTGGTAGTGTGAGCAATTCAATCCATGTAGCTATTGCAAGTCATGAAGAGGATTACAAAAGTATCCGAAGCAACGTCTTGTCAGCCAACACCCTGACAATGCTCTGCCGCCAGGGCAACACTAACTGCACATAGAAGTTTTTCTTCTTTCTGCATTTTGGGTATGCGAAGCAAGTCGATTACTTCTTGAATTATAATGGCGAAGGCGAGGTTCTTCAGCGAGCTGATTCAAAATGTAAACAAAGTGGAATCTTTCTTAAGGAGAGTTTTGTGTCTACACGATTGATGCTAATTGATATATAAATTTTTAATACGAGTTTTATACAAAGGATTTGAACATGGATTTACTTGTTCACTAATTTTATTAACTCCTTCTTGACCATAAATGACTAAGCAGCGATTACGTTACATTTAATAGTTACATTTGATAGTTTTTGTCAGGGGCGTCTTGCACCCAAAAAAATTGGGGGGGGGGCGACTATAATGGCGGATTTTAACTGTTTAAATTTGAATTTTAAATTTTGAAAATTTAATTTTGAAAAAAAAATAAGCAGCATTTTGCATGCAAGAAAAACGATTTATTTAACATGGCATTTAACTTAAAGCTATAGCAATGGAAACTTAATTAAAATTAAATATTTAATTAAGTATTTATCAGCTGTCAGGAATCCGACACAGAACATCACTCCAGAAGAGCTCAACCACAGACTTCAAGTCCATATAGAATCACGTGAAAATTCGCAGCGAAAACTAGCAGATATTCTCCTAACAGGCCAAAAATGATGAAATGTGCTCAAAATCACGCCCTTTTATGCAGCAAACTCGTGGGAAAGAGTCACTAAGGAGTAGCAAAGAGTCGGCAATGTCCAATCAGGAGGTGGCTGAGCCATGGCTCATCAATTGGTATCTCCCAAACTGACTCTCTGGTACTAGGCTAGCTCCACAAACTGACTCTCTGGTACCAGGCTAGCTCAACATGACTTCAATGTTTACATTGTTTTTGCTCTATTATTTCACTTATTCTCTATTATAACACACTGCTGAAGGAAGCTCGAGTGCTAACTGAGCCGTTTTGTTAACTAACAGTCTTTTGTACAAAGACACTAATGCTGCTCAACGAGCTGCTTTGTTAATTGTTCCTGCCTGCCTCCTGAATAGATTACATGCAAACAAATTAACTACATCCTGACTTTCAGGTAAACCCATACTCATGCTCATACTGTTCGCATTTATGGAGCGCTGGCGGCGCGTCAAAAAGTCGGAAATATATTTGCTTACCGGTCTCATTACGAGCCGCTGACGCCCTTCAAATTTTTGAAATTTTCTAAAATAATTGGGGGGGACCGCCCCCCCCCCGGGCCCCTATGGCACGACGCCACTGGTTTTTGTAAGTTTCTATTTCACACTTCATGCAAAATTATATGTGGAATGTACCGTCTTACAGTAGGCAAAATATGTTTTTAAAGATTTTTTTACGAATAAAATGAAAAAAGTTTTCAATAACTGCAGTATATGCACTTTAAAAAAGGATAGTTGGTGTAAACTTTGTTAGCAGCAGCTTCTCTGGATATCATGTCGTTTCTGTGATTCTGAATTTCAAAACAATTGTGACACTTGATAATCAAACAAATGCTGCCAAACCATAACTCAACAAACAAACTGACTAAGTTATGTTATCAATTTTCAGACTTTATTCGAAAGTGGCACCTTAAAATTCTCTTATGTGAACCACTAATAAAACATTAACAATATCGGGAAATCTAGTTAGAGCATTTTATATTTGCTTATGTGCAAAAGTGAAACTTCACAATGTATGTGTCATTCGACCATAGATATTTATATTGCAATGTAATACCTAGATAGGCTGCATCAATTTACTCAATTTAGTGATGCAACACTCCCCCACTTTACGATGGGATTAGTTGTGCTTTATTCTTATAGAGTGAAACTGTTTGCTTACAAAAAGCAACAAGATTAGGTTTAAAACATCTTCCTTATATTTTCCTGAACTTTTACCGTTTTTCATATAAATTTGTTAATATTGTCAGTTCAATACATGTGCGTCTTTCAATTGTAATCTTAATATATTGTAAATTTTAAAATTATTTGTTTAAAAATGATTTGTTTTGCAATCTTGCTAATGGCAATATGAATAGCGAATTACATTGGTGTGTGCGCTAGTGTTTTTCAGAACATTGTTCATTGTTGTAAGATTCTGAAGTGAAATTTAATTTGAATTTGAGAGTAAAATGCACTCGAAAATGTTTTAATTATTTCTCCACATTCATTATTGGTTAGTACACATACACTAGAAGGTAAAACTATTTCATCCAAATGTGTGGGTCACTGTAGAGCTTGGCAGAGATATGGTGCACTCGCATACGTGCTGGAGTAGTGAGTGTAGCGATGCATGCAAGAAAGCAATGATGCACATGAGAGCTCAATGGGTTAGAGTGATTGACAGCACGTGAGTGCAGCATGCATGTCTACTAATGACGGACGCTCCAATTAGGTGGATAGCATATGGTAGAGTATATCAGCCCTCTAGTGCACAAAATCACAACTAACGCAACAGCTACAATATGTCACAATAAAAGGTCCATTACAAATCAACAAGTTAGCCAAGTTAATCAGAACTGGTACACAGTAAATTTTTATACAATTAATGACCCAACAAATTATTACATTAAAGATTTTGGAACAACACAAAATTTGCCAAAAATTTTAACACTATTTTAAAAAAAATGTAGAAAGCAAACTGGAACACAGTCGTTACAGCGATGATCTACTGGTTCAGACTCAGACTTAGATTTAGTATTATGTATTTTAAATCAAAATTAAAATGCAGTCTTTCAAGAAATGTTCTAATAGTAAAGGTTTGTCCTCATATAAAATGTCCTCAAATAAATGCAATAATCAGAAGTGCTTATTGTTCCTCACTTCTTTGCAGGAAAGCTTGTGTAAATTTAGAGGAATGTCGTACATTACTATTAACCTTGTCTGTGTTTGCTGTTCTTTATTTTACCTTTCCTAGGAGCGCAATTGAAGCTTTGAAATTCACCTGTGTAAATACTCTGCTATGTTTTCTTAAATCTTTCCCAGGTGTGTAATGCAGTCTTCGAAAATTTTCTGTTTTATTTTCTTAACTCTTTCAATGGCATCATTCCCAGGTGTTCAGGCGTGGTTAATTTACACAAGATGTTAAAATGTGGGAAAATATTATTCTTTACTTCAGAGCCACTTTAACCCAGCTCAAAATCAATAAGAGAATTTGAATAAAACAGAATGTAAAGATTTTTTTGTTAACGTCTCTGAACACTTAAAGCTTTTTCCATTTTGTCCAAACAACAATTACTATAAAGCAGTCTCACCCTTTATTACCACAAGAAAAGCCAATGTTTGCTATACAAACACTTTGAAAAGCTTTTAGCCCAATGTTTGCTATACAAACGCTTTGAAAAGCTTTTAGCCCAATGTTTGCTACACAAACAGTTTGAAAAGCTTTCAAATCTAAAAAGACATTCCTTTCAATCTTAACAAAACATCTTACTGCCTGTTTCCCAGGGGGATATATTATTGCAAGCATAAACTTCCAACAAAAATAATAGAACACATCTGCGCTTTGACAACAAAGGTTTATTTCAAACGAAACTGCTTTTGATCTTCTGTAACTTATTGAAAATAATGGAAAATGAAAGGTTTACTTGAAAAGTAGCAAGGGAGAAAGTTATGCACTTTGTAAAAAGGTACCAACAAATTCTCACGCCTCTTCATTCTTACAACAAATTCTGGTGATTTTTCGTACTGAGAAAATAAATATGTGCGAAATAAAGGAAAATACAAGCCAACATCAGTTATATTTGCCAGTGTATCAAGAAAATACAAATTAATTTAAAAATCAGGTTTTTTGCCTGATTAAAATCATTAATTTTCTTCCCAGCAATTTAATAAAACATTTTGTCAAATAGCCTTTGCTATTATTTCTCCACTGTTATTTTTGTTTAGCGTACATACACTGGAAGGTGTAAATATTTTACCTAAACATGTAGGTCTGTGTAGAGTATGATAGAGACATGGTGCACTCTCATACTCTCAAGGAAGGATTGATGCACATGAGCGGTCATGAGTAAGAGTGATTGACAGTGCTTGAGTGCAGCATGCGTGTCTGGTAATGGCGGACATTCGAACTGGATGAATAGCTTTGATTAATGGTCAGTGGGCCATCTAGTGTGCAAAAGCACAACTAACGCAACAGCAGCAATATGTTACACAACAGCATAAAAAATTCATAGCAAGACAACAAGTTATCCAAATGAATCAGAACTAGTTTACAGTAAATTTTTAGATGATTAATGGCAAATTATTACTTCAAAGAATTTTGTGCACAGCAAAAAATTACCAAAAATGTTAACACTACATTAGGAAAATTGTATAATACAAACTGGTACAAAGTCGGTACAGCATGACTCTAACCTGTGGGTTAAACTGAGCAAGTGACATAACACATAAGTGTCAAAAAATATTAGTGTACATTTTTGTGTAATACGTTGTCTTGTACAAATTTTATTTGTGTGCTCACGCAAGTGTAAGCTAGACTAAGCTATGTAATAGGCTAATCTGGCAAGATTGAATAGCCAATTTTCTCCTGAAAAAAATATTACCTAATTTTAATCTTTAGGTACAGTAGCGGAAAAGTCATAGGTATTATGTCACCTATTTTGAATGGTGCATTCGGGAACGAGATAAAGTTCACGGCTTCCTTTCTAATGAAATCCATGTCTGAAGTTTCATTTCCTTAGAGCATTTTATTCGGTTTTGTTCCTCAAGCTTTGGAAAAAAACAACTTTGTTAGCAGCAGCTTCTCTGAATATCATGTCGTTTCTGTGACTCTGAATTTCAAAACAATTGTGGCACGTGAAAAGCAAACAAATGCTGCCAAACAATAACTAAACAAACAAAAGGACAAAATTATGTTGGAAAACATGCCAAATCAATTTTCAGACTTTATCCAAAAATGGCATCTTCAAATTCCTCTTACATGAACCACTAATAAAACATTAACAATATCGGGAAATCTAGTTACAGCGTTTTATTTTTGCTTATGTGCAAACATGAAATCTTACAAAGTATGTGTCATTTGACCATAGATATTTATTTTGCAATGTAATACTTACATAGGCTGCGTCCATTTAATCAATTTAGTGATGCAAGTGTACAATACTCCGTCACGATGGCATTAGTTGTGCTTTATTCTTTTAGAGTGAACATGTTTGCTTACGAAAAGCAACAAGATTAGGTTTAAAATATTTTCTTTTTATTTTCCTGAACTTTTACCGTTTTTCATATGAATATGTTAATTTTGTCAATTGAATACATGTGTGTCTTTCCATTGTAATCGTCTTTCTTACCTCACAAATTATTACTGTTGGTTCTTGAACATTAAAAATTTTAATATTGTAATAGATTACATAATATTACTGTACTTGTCTGACATTATCTAATGTTGCTATTAAGAAATTCCTTTAAATATGGCTAGATTTACTGTGCATGCCTGTTTTAATTATTATAAAAAAATTATTGGAGCTGTGCTGCTGCTTGTGTAAATGTAGTAAATTTACCTGAAGGCCTCACTCAAGGAGCCCAGAATGGATATCCGCTCAATGGAAACCCTTGGACAAGATCGCTCAGCATGGCGGAGTGCCATCACCACAGGGGCTAAGACAGCAGAGGCGAAAAGAATTGAGGAAGCAGAGGAGAAACGCAGGAGACGCAAGGCACTGCCCAACAACAGGTCCAAACACCCAGCCTCACCTGTGCCAAATGCCAAAGAAGTTTCCAGGCCAGAATAAGCCTAGTCAGTTACTTTCG
This sequence comes from Tubiluchus corallicola, assembly GCA_030141605.1. Lineage (NCBI taxonomy): Eukaryota > Metazoa > Priapulida > Priapulimorpha > Priapulimorphida > Tubiluchidae > Tubiluchus > Tubiluchus corallicola. The sequence goes on from JAQGDQ010000862.1 coordinate 28,333, forward strand.
AGCTCATCAAAGAAACCCCTCAAACTGACCTTTTATTAATGTCACTATTGTTATCTTCGATTCTAAGGACGAACATCATCAGTAAAATTGCACGTGCAGCAAACTATTATTATACTTGTATAGTGGTAAAATTAATAGAACAGTATTTTACAAAATGCGAATTGCAAAAAAATACTTTTCAGCTGTTAAGTAATGTCAGTTTGAGATGTAGTGCGCATGTGCTGAGGCGTGGGAGTTTAACATTTTTGTGATTTAGTTTCAAATAAATTTTTCATTAAACTTAATGAACCAGCAATCTAGTTCTATGTGTGAAAATTTTGTGTTAAAATGTGCAACTGAAAATAAAAATCCCGCCAATATCTATGTAGTGGCGAATGAGTTTAGATTTGCATGAAAGAAGTAGTTTAAAGTAAAGACAGTTAGCGGTAAAAGCATTTAATCAATACTGATATTGTAATTGAGTTTTAATGACAACAGGCTTGGTGCCTGGGGATTAATATTAGAAGGACAATCTCTGTCTTCAAGAAAGAAATCACTTAGAGTATGACCTTTTCATATGGATCCTCGTTTGGCTATGTGATTGAACATTTAAAATTGCCTGTGTCTTGTTCATACAGTTATTATTATTATGCAGCCTCGTCAGTATTAAGATGGTAAAAGAAATTGGTTTTTCACTCTTTGTTTCCAATACAAAGATTTTTAAAAGCTTTGAAGTAAAAAAAAAACTCAAGCTCAGTTATTGTGCTTATGAATCATTTTAATCTTATCAAAACGTGGCTTTACCCAAGCAGTTATTACAAACCTTATTTCAACGATTGCATATTAATTATATTTTAAATGAATAATACTATATCTACCTAGAACCATTTTTCTCAACTCTTTTGCGTACTCTTTAATTACTGCTGTTCATTAATTATTATTTTTTCATTTAATTCTGCAGTTACAACTTTCTTCTTCTTGTTTGATCTTTGTACTTTATTTCAGATTTTTCACACAAGTCGAACATGCACTGCCGCTTTTCCTAATATTGGTTTGGGCGCATCCCCTGTAAGGTTTTGTTTTATTTAATCTTAATTCGGACTGACAAGTGGTTTAAATTTAACCCGTGGAATAGCGCTGGCACTGTGCTGACTGATCAGTTTGCATTCTGCATTTTTTATTGCACAAAAGTCTTTAAAGCAATAATTTATTGAATCATTAATCGTATAAAAATCTACTTTGTATCAATTCTGACTCACATGGGTAACCTGTTGTCTTGTAATAGAATTTCTACAGTGACTGTAACACATCGTAGGTCTGAGGACTAATTTGATTAGTTGTTCTCTAAATTTTTGTATGAAAACAGAGGGATGCAGAGGGGTTCGAATATTATTATCATGTTTATTTAGTCAGAACGCCAAATATATCAAACAATCAAGTGATTAATTATACAACAAATGTAGATAGTATTATTGCAAAAATCAATACGACAAGGTATTAAATCGTTGCAATCATAGTATCGTTAAACAGAATAATAGATGCTATTATCATTAAGAAACTTAAGAAAATCACTTCCACTGGAAAACTCTATATTCACTGGGTTAAACGAATCATTTACTTACAACATTATAATCATTATAATCATGTCATGGGTATTAGAAAGAAATGTTAGTGGGGCATATCTAAACTTGTGTACACAGGGGCGGCGCCACTAGCTCGGAGACGTCTCACAGCATAATATGCACGTTTCTACAAGCACCGTGCGGGAAAACATTCCAGATAAGACATTCTACCATACCAAACATACAGAGGATCAGTAAGTTTTAGTTTCACAAGATAGTGTTCGATTATATGTAACCTGCTTCACGAACCTCAAGACCACCCACAGACTGGTTCCGCCACATTACGCTAGATGATAACGCTCTAGTACGCACTGTCAGACAGTTCTTTCACTCTGTGTTTCTCAATTATCACTTTTAACGCCATATTGTGTTACTAGTCTATAAGTCGGCTCATACCTTTGTGCTTTTGTGCTGACGCTAGCTCACCTCCGAACTTTCAGATCAGCAGCTATTAACAATCGTTAGCCTCCCAAACCTATCCGCAACAGTTGAATGTGGATTCGCAATGATAAAACCTCCATTTGATCCAACTGATCACCACTGTGTTCTACTACTTTAACTTTACTAGTTCTGCCATGTCTAATGTTAACGTCTTCAAAGAACAATCTGTCATTATCTTAGTAAACAGGAAAGTCAGAAACCAACAGAAATATCAGCCGTATATCTAAAACAAAATATTCATACCTCGACTGGCAGCAATATCTATTTAACTATGGCGTGAGAAAGTGACTCTTACAGTAACAAATTGCAGTTGTTGCATTAATTTACGATTTTGTACACCAGGTGGCTGACTGATGTTACATGATTGGAACGTCCGCCATTACTAGACACGCATGCTGTCAATCACTCTTACCCATGAGCTCTCATGTGTATCGTTGCTACCATGCACGCATCGCTACACTCACTGCTCCAGCACGTGTGAGAGTGCACCTCGTCTCTGCCATACTTTGCCATACACAGACCCACATGAACATGTTTGGGTAAAATATTTTCACCATCCAGTGTACGTACATTACTAATGATAAAGTCTGCCTAATGAAAACTTAAATGAATTCCAATCTTTGTCAAAGTATCATGTACTTAAATAACGCTAAGATTCAATGTATTTGCAACATTTATTGAAAACAACAAGTCAAATTCAAATCAACGAAAGCAATGCAGACGAAAATTATTTACACAAAGGTATCTTGCATAGACTTATTTGCCTCTGATGTCGAGTGACCATAACCACATGAATCAAATTGAAACATACAATCTTACTAGTTTTGCTACTATTGACTTTCTACCAGATAATTTTTTCTGATTTTCCGTTATACATAGGATGCTTGCGTGTAATAACTACAGCTATTACGAAAAAAAACAACAAAATCAGCACAGCACCATTCAAAACAGGTCACGTAAGAGCTATTAGCTATACCTTTTCTGCATGTGTGTTTCTGTATGCTACACAGCTATATTTGATATATTGTTTGATAATAACAAAAACCGCCATTATTAGACGAACAATAATTGTTCAGTTAATCACAAATAGTGCTGCATGGTTGTTATGAACCTTATTTTTTTCAGACTTCACCAATTTGTCTGCTTGAAATAATTTAGCTCCCTGGGAGACACGCAACAAGTTGTTTTGTTAAGACTGAAAGGAATGTCTTTTAAGATTTGAAAGCTTTTCAAAGTGTTTGTATAGCAATCATTGGGGTAGAAGCTTTTCATGTGATAGTAAAGGGTGAGACTGCTTAATAATAATTGTTGTTTGGATAAAATGGAGAAAGCTTTAAGTGCTCATGAACGTTAACAAAAAGCTCTTTACATTCTGTTTTATTCAAGTTTCCTTATTGATTAAGAGCAGGGTTATAGTGGCTTTGAAGTGAAGAATAATATTTTCTCACATTTTAACGTCTTGTGTAAATTAACCACACCTGAATACCTGGGAATGACGCCAGGGAAAGAGTTAAGTAAAAAAAATTGAATGAACCGAATGTCCTATAACTGAGAAAGATTTTGGGACATTTTTGTTTTTCCAGTGAAAAATTAACATTTTGCCAAATGCAGCTGATACTGTTACATACGAAACTGTGTTAACCAGACATTATTTAAAATGCTGGGGGGAAAAATGTTTGTATATTATTTCAACGTCATTTCAAATCCTCAATTACATTCTTCAGCAAATTAGCCACCCAAGAACTGCTACCCCCTGTGAAAAGAAAAGAGCTTTAAAGTCTGACGCCCATAAATTTTCGTCTTGGAACTTGTTTTGTTTGAATTGGGTATGTGAAAAATTTATGAAATTTACTCTAAATCAGCCTAGGAGCCTAGGAAAGATGACACTGAAATAGCTCAGAAAATAAAGCAGAACAATGACACACTTAACCTTCAAAGCCTGCATTCCATACCTGGGAAAGATTTAAAAAACATAGCAGAGTATTTACACACGTGAATATCAAAGCTTGAATTGCGCTCCTAGGAAAGGTAAAATAAAGAACAGCAAACACAGACGAGGTTAATAGTAATGTACCACATTCCTCTAAATTTACACAAACTTTATTGCAAAGAAGTGAGTAACAATAACCACTTCTGATTATTGCATTTATTTGAGGACATGTTATATGAGGACAAACCTTTACTGTTAGAACATTACTTTAAAGACCGCGCTCTAATTTGGATTTAAAATACATAATACTTAATCTAGGTCTGAGTCTGAACCATGAGATCATCGCTGTAACGACTGTGTTCCAGTTTGCTTTCTACATTTTTTTTAAAATAGAAAAGGAAATTTTCAGAAGCAAACCCAACAGTTTAAACATGTCGACTCAGGTGTGTGCTGGCAAACTGGCATAGTCATCATCACACCTGGAGTTTGTCATTATTTGCCATTAAACAGTACCTAGCCAGGAACAGAGCCTAGAAACTAGTGGTGAAGACACTAGAAAACTGGTTACACCTTGCCTCTTGAGCCACATTACGCAGGCGAAAGTAAAAAACTGAATTTACGTCTAAATAAAAAATCAGGTGCTTTTATTGTTATTTTTCTGCCAAAAGAATCAGACGTATTACTTTAGAATTGTTCGACTTTGGCAGAGATTTGCATCCCATATGTTTTACTTTTATTATGGAAATCATTAGCGTTTATGTAACATTATGTGCCATTTTTTCCTGCGCCATTTTTATCTTCCAAAGCTGCTGGTATTGTGATTGTCATTGCGGTTGTTATTGCTGTTTCTGTTGTTGTTGTTATTTAAAACAAATACAAGGTCAGGCTAAGTGTGATTATGTTGTAGAGATAATCCATGTACTCAAATTTGTGACATAACTTTCTTACATATGTTCACGTATTTCTTTGCTACATGGTGGCTTTTGATAGTAACAAATAAACAATGAGAGTGCAGGAAAAACTGCTCTCTAAGCAGCGATTACATGATTACATGATTACGCGATTACAGGAGCAGTTATATGATTACTAATCTTACTTCAAGACTGCACACAAATTTTGATTTTAAATGCGTAATACTAAATCTACCTACTATCATTTACGTAATTGTTAGTGACGACTATTTGTTAATTATAATTTTTTACCATGCTACCATATTGTATGTGTTGTTTTAGTTGTGGTTTTGTACAATAGATGGCTCGCTGATATTACCCAAAGCTATTCAGCCAATTGGAGCATCTGACATTGTTAGACATGCATGCTGTCAATCAATCTTACCCATAAGCTCTCATGTGGATCATTGCTTCCATGAACCATCACTGCACTCACTGCTCTCACATGCGTGAGAGTGCACCATGTCTCTGCCACGCTCTACACAAGCTGCCTTTTTACATGTTCACAATCCTTGTGCACTAGCCAAACATGAATGTCGAGAAATTAACAATAATAATAACGATGAAAATCACTATGAAAATGACAATGATACCAATAAATAACATTTTAAAGTGAAAATGTTGGAATTTAGCCTGCATTTTTTAACAATGTAATAGGGCTTTAGACTGCTGTATGCCACCGCATTTTGTCGTGGTCAAGGCAATCCAAAGTCATGATAATATTATACTACAAACCATAATAATATACCTATTGAATAAAGTGCAGGTTTAGGTGGCAAGTGACTTTTGACAGAGTATAGCATGACAATAAAAGATACAGTTGACCCAAAAGAGCGTAAACAGATTTTTTCAAGTTGTGCACTAGTTGAGCAGCTACAGCTGGTGTTGTCACAGAAGAATTGAATAATAGAAATCTTAAGTTCAATGACCAAATTTTTGGAAAAAGATCAAAATTTGACTTCTCATGAAAGCAATTTACAAATTATAGCCACCATAGCAGGGCATAAGGCATACATATGTGTCCGCTCACTTATCCATCTACCTTTTAATCTATCTATCTATCTATAAACACAATTTATTTTAAGTGCAGTAGCATATGTGTGCTTGCAAATAAAAACCGTCCGTAAGTCGGCATAGCTAAAACTGCGTTACGATGCTTCAAAGTAGAAAGGTGTTATGTTTTTAGTAAAAGCAAATGCTATATTTCATGAACTTATATATTCGAGCATCATATTATCAGGAAAATGTCCAAAAGATACTAAAAAGTTAATTTTGTAACCCTGTGCCCAATTCTCTGAATAGAAACTTGTACTGCAGTTGTAAAAAAACTCCTATTTTTTTAACTTTCATTGTACCTCGTGCATGCAAACATTTTGCTTCGAATTCTTTTTATTGACAAAATTATCCTCATGGAATGGAATTTCAGAATGTAAAAGCTGTAAAAGCTTCGTTGCCGACTTGTGGGCAATTTTTCTACGCAAGTACACATGGTAATTTTACTAATTTGGTTATTTCCAACACAAAATGTGCAGCAGACACATTTCTGTTTACAAAACGTGTGTACAATTCAAAAATATAAAGTAAGTAAAGTAATAAGTAAGATACAAAGATATAAGTAAATACAAAATAACAAGTAAAATCTATTAACAAGATGTTTAGCAGACTCTATTGCAAAAATTTCAAGAAAATTCAGCTGGATTGATCACCTGGGTCATTGTAAAAAATTTTACATGAGGATTATGATTTGCGTAATTGCAATTTTTCCATGCTGTGCACCAGGTTAGATGACTATGGTAGGTCGTCTTGTGGAAAAGAAAAAAGCTAATAATAGAAAATAGCCCCAAGAACAAAGCATTATTGCCGATAAAATTGCATATAAGCTTATGAACTGCAGGTCATATCAGTTCTGTGCTCAGATCGAAAAAGAAAGTAATTAAAAAATGACACTTCCACCAATTTGTGACATGTAGGGTGATCTTTATCAGAATCTTCTTAACTCTGTTGATAACAGCAATCTTGCCAATGAATTACATGAAGTACTATCTGGAAACATTAATGAAATTAACAAATTTATGGGAGTTGAGGTACAGCAAGCCATTAAAAAGCTAGCATTGAATAGGTCAGCTGGGCCAGACAGTCTCAAGTCAGACATGCCTCTCACGTGTTACCAGTTTTATTCGCATTGTTTTATAACTCTTGTATCACTCATTATTTCTTACCAGACTAACTAATGTTATCAGTAATTGTGCCATTTAATAAAGACAAAAATAGAGATATAGCAGAAAGGAATAACTTTTGACTCATCACTATATCCTTGGCCTCTAGTAAACTTTTAGAAATCGTTGTATTGACTCGTTATGCTGATGACTCGTTATGCTGATTGTCTCCCTGCCAACCAAAACAAGTTTGGCCCTGAATTTGGGTACTGATTTATGTATTAACATGTTAAAAGAAGTAGTAGACTATTATATAGACCGACAGAGTACTGCACATATGTTTTTAGACGGCACCAATGCCTTCGATAGAATTAATTATTTTAATCTGGTTTTAAAACTCATTGAAACTGAGATGCCAAATGTTGTTGTTTGTTTATTTGTTTTTTATTACACCCATCAAGACATGCTGGTGAGATGAGGCAATTATAACTCTGAGATTTTTAAAATTGGCAATGGTTTATGGCAGGGAGGAAAGATGTCCCCTCTTCTGTTTAACTTCAACTTTATAGAACTTAGTGGAAATCTAGCCTCTAGTAATCTTGGATGTCAAATTGCAGATATTTATTACAATCATTTGACATACACTGACGATATTTGCCTATTAAGTACCATGACAAGTGCTCTGATAAAATTATGTAATATGAATGTTGGTTATGCAACAAAATTTGATATTTTAATTAATGTTGACAAAACTAAGCTTGTGACTATAATGTCTTCTATTAAGAGCAACTTTGAGTTCGGAACAGTTAAGTTTGCTGGATCTGTTATTGAGACTTGTGATAATATCTTGGTCACATCATTTCTAGGGACAACAGAGACGATCTAGATGTCATACGACAAGCAGACATTTATTACTCTCGAGCAAATAAGCTATGCCGTGAAGTTTACTATTGCACCAATGCTGTAAAAACACGTCTGTTTAATACTTATTGTAATAGCGTCTACTGTGCAACCACCTGGCGGCATTTTCATAATTATAATCTGAACAAAATTAAGGTTGCTCATAATAAAGCAATGCAAAATTTTTTCAATTATCAGTTTGACCACAGTGCCATGGACGTTTCTGTGACGCGTGAATTTCTGTGATATTCATTGATATAATGATTGAAGCCAATGCTGTTTACTTTGTTTGCTTTTATGTTTATTCACTTGTATTTTCGTTGTATCTATTTTTAATGTTGTACTTATATGATATGAACGAAAGTTAGAAATAAGGAAGTAAATTTCTCTCTCTCTCTCTCTCTCTCTCTCTCTCTCTTTTTCTCTTTCTTGCTTCTATATATTCGTCTATTTTATATTTTGTTTATCCATCTATGACTTATCCATGAGCAACACGACAGCATTCATGAAAATAGAAAATCTAAATAAACTTAACAATGTAGGCTTGAGATGTTTTCTTGAACGGAAGCATGATGCATCTAGTACAAATTGATCTACTAACTAGTGTTTATATTATGTACATAATTCTTAAATAGTACAACATGCACATGGGGGCAGTAGATCAGTTTCACATGTTGATGACTTTCTATGAAGTTATTCTATTTATCTATACAAGCATACATGATGTATACAGATTAATGATGATGACGCTGATGACACACCGACAGCACAGTTGCATAGCAAAACAATTTTGTCCAGAGTTGAAACTGTATGCTGTATCAGTGCCAATAGAGCCAATCCTCCAATGAACGATATAATGCAAACATATTTTATACATTAAACTGCGTTTGCAAACTGTTCCTTTTGAACTTAAAGGACTGATATAAATGATAATAAAGGATTCCTATTGCTGAAGCAAAATTATAGGCGGAGTGAAGTAAAATGACGTCACGACAATGGCTTTCAATCAACTAATCTCAGCTCTTACTGGTTGAGGATAGTATAAAAGAGGGGTCGCATCATCATGTAGCCCATTCCATTTATCTCGAGAGATCTATATATCTCCTTACAAGAATCCCACCAGATGCCACTAGAATGTCTTTACTACACTTTATTTATCAAAAATCAGAAGTTGTGCACCTGAAAAAGCCCGCAAAAGGGTTGCTCTGGCATTCCCTTCCAATTTTATGAATGCGAATATCACCCACCGTTGAACAGCCTAAATGGGGTGAAAAGGTTTTCCCGCCAGCTGAGCCCGATGGGAAAAATAAACCATTAATGAGGCCATACAGGATCGAGACCTTTACACATTATAATAAATCCAGAAGCAACATTAAATTAATGGTAGACAAATCAATCACAAAATTTGCACATGACAAAAAACCCACAATGCCAAATCACACCGCACCACACTACCCTCATCAAGTCTACCACACAACACACTACGCCACTCCATATAATATTGGTTTTTGATTTTGTCTTTAGAGTGCAAGCGAGAGGGCGCTATTGGAGAAAAAAATAAAGAGAAAATAGTTATCATTTAGTTTGTAATCACTTTTTATAGTCTTGTGATTCGTACAGGCATAATTTTGGAATTCAGCAAATAATTTTTAGTTCAAGCAGAAAATTCCGCAAGCGAGCGTGACACAATGCTATAATATTTTTTTACAAGTTTCTCTCTACAAAAGTGAATTGATGAAAAGTCTAATGAGAAACATTGGTGTGGCAAAGCAGGTATTAAATATTAAAGCCTCTTTGTACAATTGACAAAAAATGCAATAGAACTTTGACAATAATTGAGATGACTTTTAACCACTTAAACTCATCAGTAATAACGGTTAAGTACAATCACACGCAGCAACAATTTTATTGGGATTTTGCAATAAAACCAATATTAAAAATTGACAATATTAAGTGACAATAAATGTCATTTAAAATAATTGTAATTGCACAATAAAGAAAAATATAAACAAGCGAACAGCAGAAAAAATCTTGCATTGATTTTACTGATACGAGATGCAGCCCAATTTATTCACAGGAAAAATAACCAGCGCACTCATTCACAAAATAGACTAAAATTGGCTACTCACGATGAAAAGCAGAAACTGCGGTTTTCACATTTTCGAGAAAACATCATGAATTTGGCACTTAAAATCGATAGCAGAAATTAAATTTCACGCCAAAATCTCACAGTAATGCACAAAGTTCTGAAAAATGCTAGAGCACACATCAACGGATTCCGTTATTCTTATTTGCCATTAGCAAGATTGCAAGACAAATGATATGCTTCGTAAGTGAGATGCAAATGACATGAACAATGTCACGCTTAGATACTGACTTCTCGAATTAAAACATTTAGCGCCAGTTATTTCACTTCGTTTTATGCAGATGGATTTAATTGATTAATAGATCTTCAAGTTTCATGTTTCTTATTAATATTCATGTTTGTTTATGTAACGCATCTGTTTCTCAGTTTCATTTCTTTCTCTTTTGGGAAGCATGGTCCATCTTGAAAAACCTGCTGTGGTACGTTTCTCTTCGATTTTGCTAAAATTTACTAATTATTTTAGCCGATAAACCCAGATAAAAGAGCAGAGTAATATCAAAAAAATGTAAATTTTTTATTTTGTGAAATTCAAAAACCAAAATTTGGTACAACGCCTGTAAAAAATTGGCTGCAGTGGATATTTGAAAAGGGAAGCTTTAGCAGGATTTCCCCAAAATTAAAAGCTTCTGAGCAGACAAAGTCTTATGGGGGCGGCGCCAGGAGAGCAGTAAGTAGGTGGTTTTTTCACCTGACACTTTGACAAGCTAATAATGACTAATTGTTGCAAAATGAATACAATAAATGAAAGTTTTTCTGTAGTTTTTCACAAAATTTGGGTCCAAGTGAAAAAATGAACCAGCTGTTTGTTAAATCACAAAATCATGTACTTCACACTTGTTTCTGCTTTAATTAAGTTTAGTTAATAAAATTACACTAAAACTTTAGGTAACCAGTCAGTTCTCTTAGAAGAACGTTGTAACGTCCTGGATGTACAGGCTAGTTTCCCAGTGCATTCAGTTCTCGATTGGTTCTCATCAAGTCGAGCAAAACAGAAATTAACAATGTACTCATTAAGACCATAAGCCTGGCACTAAAAAGTACTAGTCACTTTCAAGATGTGGCAGTGGCGCCACTAACTACAGATGTGAAAAATTTGAGGTCTAAAATGGTTCAGATGTGTTTGACTGAATGGTATCATTCATTTTGAGCAAATTAAAAAAAACGAGAAACTTTTTTATACAATATTTATAAGGAATAAGTTCAGCTTTAACGAGTCTGAAATTAGTCATTCGCAAAATCAAATTCGAAAAGATTATTATCCCATCTTTAAACAATTAACATGCTCAAAGTAATTAAATCAGATAATCGTAGCATTCACAAAATGGACATTCTCAAGAGAAACACTGAAAAATGCGTAAAGTTTTAAGCAGTGTGGGCAGGCTACAATGCAATAATCACAATTACAGTTACTAGCCAAACCCTGCAAAAATTAACATAAATCCACAAAGACACAACATTACACTGTATCACACCACACATAACATATATACCCAACACACTATCCACATCACAGCACCTGCACCATACCACACTGTCTGCAGCACCATGCTGAACCCATCACACTGCATGCGTCATGCCATTCAACATTCAACACACATTACGATGTCTTACCCACCACACAACCCAGCATGCTATAACACACCCACAACACCACCTGCCACACAGCATGCCACCCACCCACAATTCACAACTTAACACCGAACACGCCACACCTTCCACAGCGTGCTCAGTACATACTACGTCATAAGGCACCACGCCAAACCAACCACACCACATGGTGGCCATGATGACGACAATGGTGATTTTGGTTGTAACAATTACCATGGTGACACCTACAATACCAATGCTGGCAGCACAGCAGTACCGCGAAGGTTGATACTGTTTGACATGGCAAATGCTATTAGATCCAATTAGATCAATATAATGAAAGGGTGTTCCACGTTTTTGCAAATTGTTCCTTTTGATCATAATGGAGTACCATTGTAATGCTTCATTATAAGAGCCAGGAGCAGCTTCTATTGAAGTAAAATTATACGCAGAGTGCCATGGGAATGACGTCAGAACGCCGGCTTTTTCAGTCGAAGCCCGTTTCCTGTTCTTTCCAAAGAGCTATTGATCTTATTTCCAATGCTGGGTCCAAGAAAAACGGTCACATGGCACTCGCAGGAAAATGCCTATAACACCCACCGCTGGAAGGGCTATCAATCCGTTACCAGCACCGTTTCAAGACCGTTTCCGTTCTCTAGAAATAAGAGATATGAATTTCGCAAAAAATGGAGCTAAAAGGCTATTCTCGAGGTTTTTGCTCCTGTTCCTCCAGCTGTGCACGCGTAATTATAAGACTTATCAAACACCACCAAAAAGTTTAAAGAGTCAGAGAACGTATATATCTTGTCAAACATGCTGCAGTACGATTCTCTTTGTTTTTGCCAAAAGTTTGCGATTATTTTAGCCGATCCAGTTAAAAGAGCAGAATATCATCAGGAAAACGTAGATTTTGGAAATCGTGTGGAAACGAAAAACGAAAATTTTGAGAAAAAGCAGCATGAAACGTTTATGTACAAAAGTAGCTGCAGTAGAGAACTGAAAGGAAATCTGTGGCAAAAATTAATAGCTGAAGTGTCACATGACTTTTTAAAGCAAATTGTAAGATGTTAACCCATTAGTTTAAACATATCAGCTTAGGTGTGCAGGCAAAATGGCATAGCCATCATCACAGCTGGAGGTTTGCATTTTTTGCCATCAAACAGCATAACTGAATACAATACTGACGCCACCTATCTTCTTGAACCACGTGACGTGGCCTATGTAAAAAACTGGTTTTACATCTATTTAAAAAGCCAGGTGCTGTCAGCTACCAGGTAAAACTAGCAAATAAGTTTGATCAATAGTTATAATTTATAATAGTTGACGTGATTTAAAACGTGATATGAAAACGTTTCTGACGTGATTTAAAACTTAAGATTTTGCATACAATATATTCAAGATTTACAGAATTGGACACAGAAAAAAACGCCATATTTTTCTTTGAAAGTTCTAATTTTTTGCTCTATTGATTTGACTTTGCTTTGAATGCACAGCGACTGCAATTCATAAAGAAATTGCTATTTGTAAATTTCAACCTGTGATCCAGTTAAAGGCCACTCAACCTCGGCGCAACTCTGTCGTGTTTCTTTCTCTCGCACAGCTCGTAGAGAAAACAAGAAAAATTGGCAATAAATAAATAAATTAATAATTTTTTTCGATCCTCATTTTTCAGTCAGAGATCAGCCAGTGTCAGCATGACTTGTGCTACTTGATTTGTCTCATCAATACTTTTCATTTGATAAATTAGTACCTAGTTTCACCTGGTTGACTCCTTCAAGACAGTGTGCATTTTCTGCACCTTGCGTGGGTTCAGGAGAAACTGCTCTCACTAAGCAGCGATCACGATATATTGTAGCTGTTACAATAGTTGCAATTTTGTACAGTAGATGGCTGTCTGGTATTGCCCGATACTATTCGGCTAATTGGAGCAGTTATATTATTACAAATCTTACAAGATTGCATATTAATTTTGATTTTAAATGCGTAATACTAAATCTACCTACTGTCATTTACGTAATTGTTAGTGACTACTGTTTGTTAATTATTGGTTTTTCTATGGTAACACATTGTAGGTGTTGTATTAGTTTCGATTTTGTACAATAGATGGCTCACTGATATTACCCAAAGCTATTCAGCCAATTGGAGCATCTGCCATTGCTGGTCATGCATGCTGTCAATCACTCTTACCCATGAGCTATCATGTGCGACGTTGCTTTCATGCACGCATCGCTACACTCACTCCTCTAGCATGTATGCGAGTGCACCATGTCTTTACCACACTCTACGCAGACCCACATGTTTTGGTAAATTATATTCTCCATCCATGTACACTAGCCAAAAATGAATGCGGAGAAATGTCCGTTTTCATGCTAATGTTCGCTGTTTTGGTACAAAAGTATTACTGAAAACCCCAATGGTGCGAATAAATTTTGCAGACATTTTCATAGAAACCTGAGCTGGTAGAACTGCCTTATTCTCTGTTTCCATTTTTCTATGTACTGTAAAAAATAACATAATATATGAAATTGTCACAGCAGCCACCCATCCATTTAGCTGCGAGTATCTGTAGTGCATAACTTCCTCCTTTGCTACTTATCAAGTAAACCTCTCAACTTCTCCATTATTGTCAATTAGCGACAGAAAATCAAAAGCAGTTTTGTTTGAGAGCTGGAAATAAAGTTTTGTTATCAAAGCGCAGGTGTGTTCTATTATTTCTGTTGGAAGTAATGCTTGTCATAATATATCGCCCTGGGAAACGTGTTTTGTTAAGATTGAAAGGAGCTTTTCAAACTGTTTGTATAGCAAATATTGGGCTAAAAGCTTTTCTTGTGATAATAAAGGGTGAAACCGCCTAACATTAATTGCTGTTTGGATAAGATGGAGAAAGTCTTAAGTGCTCAGCCACCTGAACAAAAGACTCTTTGTAAGACGAAGAAAGTTTTAAATGCTCAGCCACCTGAACAAAGGGTTCTTTATATGACGGAGAAAGTTTTAAGTGCTCAGCCACCTAAACAAAAGGCTCTTTACAAGTGGAATTCTAAGATTCAAGTTCTGTTGTTGACTTTGAGCTGAGATAATTGCTGAGAGTGGTTCTGAAGCAAAGAAAATATTTTCCCACATTTTAACATCTTTTGTAAATTACACTCCCCCGAATACCTGGGAATGACGCCAGGGAAAGAGTTAATGGCTAGCGGCTTGAAAAACTCCGATTCGTCCTTGAACACATACGCATTATCGATCGTTGTGTTAAATTAAGTGAACTACATATATATGTGTGTGTGTGTGTGTGTGTGTGCGTGTGTGCGAGTGTATGAATATTGAATTCATGATGAAATCATGATCCAACATTACCCTTTAGCTATTACATTGTTACATTGTTTATAATACATACAATTTACATGTTTTATTTTTATTTTCCGTAAGTTCTTCTAATTTCAGAAAAGTTTTCCTCCGTAGTCATGCAGCCAAGTCATTCGGTATCAAGGATAGTATCTGTTTAATTGCGTCAATTTGACAAACCCTCTCATAGGTAGAAACACCGAGAGCTTTGTGATAATCTCGTAGGCTATTATCCAGCCTGCGACCGAGTTGAGTGTAGCTTTCATTTTTCTGTTTGCCAATACTTCGGAATCTTTCCAAGTACATATCAGGACTGAGAATGTAAGCACCATTTCGCAAACTGTCTGTTGGCATTGTTTATTTACATTGTTTTAATTGTATGTCTCTATCACTTTAGCTATTTTAGGACCGTTTTTAATGTAAATGTTTACTGTTTTGGTGCTAACGTATTACTAAGATCCAGGTCTGATGGGAGAGGGGCGTCGGGGGTCAGTGACCCATGGACCAGCAGTTTTGGGGAGAGTCGAGAAGATTAAGGACCAGGGTTTTATTTAAGCCAGGTCTGTTAAAAGTTTTTTTTATTCATAAAATCTACGTGGATTAACCATTTCTTCATATCTTTTCCTAGTAGTTGAAATAACGGAAAATTGCCGAAATAATTACAAAAGTTGTTGATGATATGAGCCTTCATATTCTACGTCCACTGGTGAGTGACAGCTTCATGTAGTTTTGCCACTTGAAGTGGGGTCCTTAATGCTTGCTGTCCTGGGGCATTTTTTGCAGACATTTTCATAGTGACATTTGCAGTTTCTCTGTAACAAAGGCGAGCCCTTTTACTGGCACCACAGAAATCGATGAAATCATTCAGTTGATTTTTTATCTGTTGTTTTTCTTGTCCTACAACTGTTTCAACTATATACATCATACGAAACAATCCTGAGAATTTTGATTTTTTGTGAAACCCCGTGAATTTGGACAATAAAAAATATTAAATCTCTGACAAAGGAGAATTACAAAATGTCAGTAAGTTGCAGATGTGCTAATACCGTGTAGCACAATTTAGTTAAAATGACCTTCAAATGGGAATGTTTAAAGTAGCTCTAATTTTCAATATTTTGCATGGGAAACGTAGTCCTACTCCAAATCATTGGTGATTATTATATGCCTTTCTTAACAGCAGCAAAGTGTTTGCTTTCCATCTTTTGTTAACTTTTTCCCTGGAGTTCCAGGTAGGCAGCTTAACCAAACAAAAAGCTTCTACATTCCATTGACATTCGTGTCTGTATTTGCTCTAAAGCTTTTGTTAACTCTTCCCCAGGGTGTTCCAGCTTAAGCAAACAAAAAACTTTCTGCATTCTATAGAAATTCCTGTCTGTATTTGCCCTCCATCTTTTGTTAACTCTTTCACGGGGAGTTCCAGTTTGGCAGCTTAATTAAACAAAAAAGCTTCTACCGTCTATTCATAATATTGTCTGTCTTTTAACCCATTCTTTCCAGTATTTAAACAGGGCGCAACTAGTTTACTTAAGATTTCTGAAGTATGTGAAAAGATTTTCTGAGTTTAACACAAAGAAGTAAAACTGTTCGACTTTCTTTAAAAACACATATAGACGTATAGAGTATAAAGGGTATTTGAAAGATGTAATGAATTTGTTGGGTGCAACTACTAGAAAAATATAGATCTTTTCCACTTCTTAATTACGAATTACGTTTACAAATCGTATTTGAGAAATTCAATTCACCCAAAGTTTAAACTTCTTTAAAAATGGCAAACGAGAGAATGACATGAGAAAATTGGCATTGGAACACTGCTAAGGTAAAAAATGGCAAATGAAAGAATGGCAATGGCAAAATGGTATACTTAGTAAACTATGTGTTTGAATAAAGGTTATTGTGGGGATAGTAATTTTAGTTTTTTTACTCTGCCTTGGAAATTTTGCTTCAACACAGTCTGTTTGTATAGTTTGTTTTTCGCCAATTACGGCAGTAAGCCTGACATGCAAAAACTATCTAATATATTTCTAAGAATCTACCTGAATAAACGTGGATGGAGAAGGCCAAAATTCAAGTTTTTTAGCTTGTTATTTTTTCGCAAAGCTTGGCGTTTATGAAAACATCCCTGAAGTACTTCGTCAAGGTCTCTGAGGTAAAGTTTAGCACACATATTTCGAGATTCCATTTTGAGATTTTCTCTCCTGTAAAACTGTGTAACGCTGATTATGATCTTTTCTTAGTCTATTACCGTCGCCAAAATGAATAAATAAAAGGTAGATAAAGTATTAAGTATTATTTGTGCATTACTGTTTTTAAATCTATTTAACAAACAAATATTTTGCTAACCTGTATCATACTAATACAGCTACATTTTTGTATATTTGTTTGTTCATTTTGTGTTAAATTTTTTTAGCCAAAATAAGCAGATGAATAAGTTTAGAATTGTTCAGCTCTGGCAGAGATTTGTTTCCTATGAGTGCATTCTAGTTTTATTATAGAAATCAATTGCATCCATGTAACATTATGTGCCATTTTTCCCATGCCATTTTTATCTGCACCGTTTTTCTTGTGCAGAGCTGCTGCTATTATGGTTGTTATTGTCATGGTCATTACTGCTGTTGTTGTTTCTGCTGTTGTTATTATTGTAAAATAAATACAACGCCAGGCTAAGTGTGACGATGTTGTAGATATAATCCATGTACTCAAATTTGTGACACAAGTTTCTTACATACGTTCAGGCATTTTTTGCCTTTAAAATTATTAAAAATGACAGTCATTTGATCTATTAATAGTTATT
Organism: Tubiluchus corallicola; assembly: GCA_030141605.1. Taxonomy (NCBI): domain Eukaryota; kingdom Metazoa; phylum Priapulida; class Priapulimorpha; order Priapulimorphida; family Tubiluchidae; genus Tubiluchus; species Tubiluchus corallicola. The sequence continues at coordinate 46,174 of JAQGDQ010000862.1, forward strand.
TTGATTTAAGCCAATAACAATAGACTAAAAATGGTGATAAAATGGCAAGCTATAAAATCTACGTAGCATAAAAAACTGCGCAAAAGGTACAGTACTTTAGAGACGGCTTTGTACAGATCAGCATAGCATGCATACTAAATGTCCTAAATACTTTAAAAAATTATCAGCAGTTAAAGAATGAAGCACATTTTTTGCTTTTGTTGTGTTTTTAAAAAAGTCGGACTTTGTTTTTTTGCACATGACAAAGAATGTTGTGTATCCCACAGGATACATTGGGAACAAACGGTTGTAATTCACTTTCATAATAATAGACCCAGGAATGCAATGATGTGCAATAACCTCTTTGCAAGTCCAGTAATTAGCTTTTTAATTAGTAAAGTATGTTTATACTACTATGTTAATGTGTAAACAATTCCACTCGAGTCCCTTTCCAATTTATTCATTATACTACTTCACTACATATTAGTATCTAACAAGGTGGTTCAAGACACTATAAAGGTGCTACACTAAGGACAGTAAATCCTAAGTGGCAATTGCAGTGATATAAAGAAGGCATGATACCGTATTATACCCTATGGTGAGTACAAACTTTCTTTTTATTTTTTATATTTCTGTTTCACTTTACATTTTCACTGTTCATAGGTTTCATCAATTCATGAATTTCTATGCACCAAGATTATTACAATAAACATATGTCGCTTTACATTCCACTGTTCATTGCAATAATATTGGATTATTGTCTTAGGTAACAAAATGGATTCCATTTCAACATCAAAATTTTATGAAAAGCCAGTGGATGTATGGACTCGGATGTTGTTGTAAGACATGGCAGAAGAGAATTAATTTTGTTACTGGATGCTGACGTGTCTGAACCTGAGAATGAATCTAATGATGATGATGGAGAAAGTGATTACTCAGAGTCTTCATGCTCAGAAGTTAGTGACTCAGAAATCGACAGTAATCAGCCAACAACATCAACAGCTCTGCAGAACAAAGGCTCTGGTTTTAAATGGAAGACACCCAAAAAGAATGCACAGCCTACTGCCATAGAATTCTCGGGGAGGTGGAGGACTACAGAGACAGCATCCAACCAGCTTCTTGGTATTTTAATCAATTTTGACCAGTTGAATTGATAGACTTTATAGTGGAGCAGACAAATTTGTATGCAGCGGAAGATGGAGGCAACTTTGTGACCTCAACTGAAGAAATCGAAATTCATTTAGGAATTCTCATCAGAATGGGTTTGACGGGTGTGCCTCAATATAGAGTATTGGTCAAAAAAAATTTCGAGTGTCTGCCATTGCAGATCATATTAGCAGAAATCGATTTTTTGAGATAAATCGATATCTACACTTTGCTGATAATGCTCACATAGTAAAAGACCGTGATGATCCAGCTTATGACAGATTGTTCATGGTTAGACCACTGCTGAACATAGTTAGAAATATGTGTCTTGAAGCAAAACCCCTTCAACGGCAAAGCATAGATGAGCAAGTGATTCAAGGGGAGAAGTTACCTTCGCCAGTATCTTCCAAAAAATCCTAAAAAATGGGGGTGTAAAGTTTTTGAGACATGAAAAAGAAGGGCCGCGGTAAATATGACAGTAAAGTGGTCATAATTTCTGCAATAAACGCTGTTCCCTCGTAACACAAGAAATCTGTTACATTGACTGCGACAGATGTTGGTGTAAATCCCGTCCAGAAGGTGAAACGACATGACAGAAAGCAAAAAATGATGTATATTATTGCCCTGCAATTGTAAAAGAGTACAACATGCATATGGGGGCAGTAGATCTGTGTGACATGTTGATGAGTTTCTACAGAATTGATCATAAGAGTACAAAGTGGTACAGAGGAGTATTCTTTTGGTGCCTTAGTGTTGCAGTTGTAAATGGTTGGCTACAATACCGTCATCACTGTACACATCTTATACTTCCAAAATAATCACAAATGGATTTCATGGAATTTGCTTCAGAATTGAGTACTTCTTTACTAACAGAAGACAAAAAGATCGAAACGAGCCGTAAACGACGCCTCCCACCACCTGCTGAAGAGTCAGATGAAGATAATGTGCAACCTAAGCACTACAATATTTACAGCGTTTACAATCCTAGAAAGCCAGAAAGACACTTTCCAAAAATAGAGAATAAAGGCAGAGATGCAAGTGCTGCTGCAAGCTCAGCCAAACAAAATGTATAAAATGCAACGTGTTCTTATGCTTGCAACAAGATCATAATTGCTTCTTGAGATTCCACATGCAAATTCCATGTGGAGATTCCACATAAGTCAGAATTTTGTAATAAAATTCCACGACTTTATTAAATGTATTGAATAAACTTCAGATTTCCAAATATACAGCATTTGCTTATTGTCATGTTTAGCAACCATTGAATCCCAATGTATCCAGGGATACAGGTGATATTTAGCATACGGGCACATGCAAAAAAGAATTATTATGTGTAAACAAGATGGATTGGTGAAAAATTGGCTGTAGTGGAGAACTGAAAGGGGAAACTTCAGCAGGATTTTTCCAAAATTAAAAGCTTAAATGTCACATGACATTTCCAACCAAATTGGAAATTGTCACTGTGACGAACCAAAGATAGAGGGAGCTGATTAAATCGGCTCACGTACCTAGATTCGTAATTCAACTAAGTGACGTCATGAGCAGACAAAGTCATTCATTATGAGAGCGGCGCCAGAAGAGCAGTAAGTAGGTGGTTTTTTCACCTAGAACAGTGTCATGGATACCAATTAGGCTAACTGATGCAAAATGAATACAATAATTGCCTTTATTTTTCAAGTCTTGTTCATTCAATTAAATAAATAAAAAATAACCAGAAATAAAAGACATTCTAAAGAAATCTGTAATTGGATCTATATTAAAAAGCTAGTCCATATATGCAGCCTTTAATGAAAAAAAATCAATTTATAACTAAAAGCTCCTATGGTAATCTAATAGTGAAACCTTTACCGACAAAGGTTTTGTAAAAAATTACCTCAACTGTATTTGCTCACATTTGCTCACATACATTTGCTCATTACCTTGGTTTTGTTAAAAACTATTGTTCGTGCTTTTTTACAAAGCCCGTGTGCCAGGTATTACCTGATAAAGTGTAATTAATTACCTGCAAGGTCTTTTATATAGTGAAAATTATTGAGATAACATAGCAGTGTTTTTCTTTCTGGCAGCACCATATGTTTACCTTACCTGAGAAGTGGTCCAAGCAACAAAATTAATTGCAGCTGGCAGCTCTGTAAAGTGATTTTTGAAACCATTTGCTAAAGAAATTTCGTATTAAAGTTTGTGGACATTCTGGGTGGCAGGAACATGAGCTGTACACGTGGTTAAAGTTAAAATTGATGAAAATGAAAGTTTACAAGATCGAGCAAATGAAGATGAAGAGAATGCTTCAGAATTACACAGTGAACATCATTAGTCTATTATGTCAGAATTTTGATAAGCTATTAAAAAACAGTATAGCATAAAAACAATAGTACGGTGGTGAAACGTCTATTTGCAATCTTCACACATCATTCATATAGTTACAACAACTTGACCTGTATCTTGGTTTTGACCTACCAGGGGCACCACGATTGGCAGTTGGTCATTCTACTCAGTTAGTAGAATGTCATATTTGGTTAATATATTATTACCCAGTAACACATATTTGGTTAATTCATAAACCCGCTAGGTCTTTAGTGTAATATAAATTTAGCGCAGTAAAACTGGCAGAGTTGCCATCATCACAGCTGGAGTTTCTCATTATTTGCACGAAAAGAGCAGAAAGAGGTAACATCTTAGTTCTTGAGCCACCTGACATAGGCCAATAGAAAAGAACAAATTTTACACATAAAATAAAAAGCCTATTTACTGAGATTTGATAATAACAGGATTGGCGCTTGGAGTTTGATATTAGAGAGACAATTTTTGTCTTCAGCAAACAAATCAATTTAGAGAATTACCCTTTCATATTGTGCCATGTTTGCCCGTGTGATTGAACACTTAAAGTTGCCTTGTTCAAACAGTAATTATTGTACGTAATCTCGTACAAACGATATTGGGTAGCCTCGTAAAGTACAGAAACATTTCTTCTCTGTGTTTTAAATAGAAATATTTTAACATTTCTTTGAAATGCTTTTAAAATGCTTTGAAAAAAATCTAATTCAATTATTCTGATCATAAATCCTTTTAATCTTATCAAAACGTGGCATTTCCCAATCAGTTATATCTTTACAAATCTTACTTCAAAGAGTGTTTTAATTTTCATTTTAAATGCGTAATACTAAATCAAAGCTGTAATACCGTTTTTGTTAACATTGGTTTGAGCTTACACACAGAAAGAGTTTGTTTCATTTACTCTTTATTCAGTCTGACCTAGGGCTAGAACCATGCTGTGTTGATTGTGTACCAGATTGCGTTCTACAATTTTCTTATTGTATGTAAGTGATTGTGGACAAAACTCCTTAAAATAAAAATTTGTTGTGTCATTAATTGTATAAAAATTTATTTTGTACCATTTGTAAGACAATTGGCTAACGTGTTGTCTTGTAATGGTAACATGTTGACTTTTTACGGCAACATATTGTAGCTGCTGCGTTAGTTATGATTTTGCACACTAGATGTTGACTGATATTAATCAAAGCTATTCACCCAGTTGGAACGTCCGCCATTGCTAGACATGCTTCCTTTACTCCAGCGCTGTCAATCCCTCTTACCTATAAGCTCTCATGTGTAATATTGTTTCCATACATGCATCACTACACTCACTGCTCTAGAATGTATATCTCTGCTACGCTCTACACAGACTCACATGTTTAGATAAAATATTTTAACCTTCCAGTGTATGTACACTAACCAAAAATGAAAGTGGAGAAATAATAGCAAAGGCTGCATAACTGTTTTAGTAAATTGCTGGGATGAAAATAAATGCCAACAAAACCCATTTTTATTTTTATATATGTTTTATATAAATCTTTTTATTCTTATCAAAACGTGTCCTTACCCCAGCAGATGTATTATTACAACCTTACTTCAGTGATTATTGCGTATTAATTTTTATTTATAACGTAACACTTAATCTAACCACAATCGTTTTTCACTCAATGTGTTCTTCTTAATCTTTACTGTTTGTGTTAAAATTATTGTTTTTTTTTGCTAAAAATTTTTGCTGTTACTATTTTTCTTCCTGCTATTCGATTTTTGTATTTTGTAAAATAAATTTATTTCGCTTACTCTTAATTCAGTTTGACTCATGGGTAGAACCATGCTGTCTATCAGTTTGCATTCAACAATTTTCTTATTATATGGTTAAAATTTTTATAGGATTTTGCGTTGTACAACCATTTACAGTGTACCATTTCTGATTCACTTACTTTTGAAAGCAAAAACTCTCGCAGTTTTTGATGCAGTCGGAAACTAATAAGAAATTGTTCCACTTATCTGGAGGAGGACTCGAAAGCTCAATGCTCCTTCCTCCTCCACACAGTAACTCGTTTAGTTTATATATATTTTTTTCAATGTAATAACATTTGTATATATGTTTAAGTGTTTCTGTGGAATAAATTCATAATTAAAAAATTCATAATTCAAATGTGACGTCTATCCAATTTATTATCTGTCACCATGTATTAAGTGCAGTAAGTATCGTTTAGCATAAAGTTTAATCTTTGTGTTTGTTGTTTTATTCTTACAACTAGAAACGAAACTTAGATCTTACAAACACACCAAAATGAATCATTTCTTTCTAATTACACTAACCGAACTTCGAGACATAACCTTTAGATAACGTATAAAATAAATAAAAAATATTTTCAGTCTAATAGCTTTAAAAACCGCAAAACAACAACTTATTATATCAGTGAAGGATCTCAAAAGGTCAACAGGAGTGTGGGTGGGAGTGGGATTTGTTCGTTCTTATTTTTTGTTTAGGTCATATCAACAGGATGTCAAGGTGCAGTTTATTACTTTGTAGATTCTAATAATTATTGACTTCAAGGCCAAGTTATGTAGTTTTGTTAATTGGGATTATCATGATTATTACAAAAGGAAAAGAATGCAGGACGAGGAACAATTACTGCTGCATTGTGTTTAGGAAACTCCACAATAATTTTGTAACCCGCAATCATTGGTATAATAGTCAGTTTCATTGTACATTCGGATCAACAAAAAACAAAGCATTTTGCTTATGAATGTTTTAGAATTATTTATAACTGTTGTGTATGTACTGTAAATAATCAATAAATTTACTACTCTTTATAAAAAAACAAAAAAGAAAGAAACTACCCGAGTCAAGGTCTGTCACCCATAGCTTAAAAACTTGAGTAAAAGGTTGAATGCCTTTTATAGTATCAAAATATATTATTTCTTTCTTTTAAAAGTTTTCACCCTAACGGGTCTCAGGTTAGCAGCGGAAGTTTATTTGAACAGTTAAGTGAAAGTTCCTGAAAGGAATAATAATCTATTGTTGAGACTTAAAAGAGCATTCAACGTATTATTCAAGCTAAAGCTGACAAGTCTCGGGAGCGCTCTCTCATAATTTAGGACTTAAAAACTTGGTTTGCATAAATTGTATTTCAAAATTAGTGCATGTGGATAGTACATAAGGGTCAAGGACATTCATTATACTATTTAATTATAGGATAACACTCGTGTCCTGATTGACAGTAAACATACTCATAATCACATACACACACACACACACACACACACACACACACACACACACACACACACACACACGAACACACACACACACACACTAAAATTATTATTTACACACGATGTCACGCATGGTAGATAAAGGGAAATATCAAAATCTCTCCAGGGTGCAAGTCTGCAAGGGGAAGTGAAAATTTTAGATTAGTACAACATGCCATTACTGCATGTATTACTGTCACGCGATAAAAACCCTCCTCACCCACCTGTGAGCTGAAGTACTAGTTCAAAATCAAGAGTTTCCAATCATGCGCAGTTTGTCAGGAAGGTGCAAAAAGTTAGAACAAACCTTTAAATTCCTGGTTGTTCTTACCTATTTGGTTGACGAAAAAAACCAAGAAGTTCTGCCTCCAACTTGCAGCATAGATGCCAGTGCAGATGACTAGGTGGACAGTTTGTGTTGATAACATGTTCTCCTAAAATAACATGAACTGTGTCAAATAAAACAGGTGCTAATATTTCTGCGTTGTCTAATATAGTCATTAGAGGATTAAACGGAGGATTAAACGAACAAACAAACAAGTAAACAAAAGAATAAACAAGAAGGCAACACGTAATAATTAAACAAACAAATGAATGAATGAATGAACGAATGAATGAATGAATGAATGAACGACTAGAACAAGCGAACGAATGAATGAGTAGATAAATGTGACACAAGGATAAAAACAAATACATGTAAGTGACGAATAACACTAGTAAAATGTTATTCAAACTAGATTTTATCCATGTTTTCTAAATTTTGACAAGAAAAATGATAAAAAAATAAGCGATTCTTGGACAAAAATTTTGCAAAAACTAATAAACAAAAACGTCTATAAAGAATAACAACCTGTTATTTTAAGCTCATACCTGGTCAGAGATGCGCCTAAAAGAATTGGACTAAGATAGTATGTGCAATGGAAGACAGTAAATCTAAGTATTGAGGGAAATGGTGACTGTAGATTGAACTTTAGATTTTTGATTAGCATTACAAGAAACTCTGTATCTACGGCAGCCTAAAAAGTTTTTGTACTGATGCTGTATTATACTGCTCTCTCTCTCTCTCTCTCTCTCTCTCTCTCTCTCTCCCTCTCTCTCTCTCTCTCTCTCTCTCTCTCTCTCTCTCTCTCTCTGTTTCTCTTTCTTTCGTAATTCGTAAGTGACTGTCGCTACTAATGCTATTTTAATGCAGCCTCCTTCCAGTAACCTCCTAAAAAATCGCCCCACTCATATGGCATGTTGTCTTTTTCTTCTGTTACCTGTGCTGAGGAAGCTGAACAATTGCAATTGTGCTAGAATATGAAAACTTACCTGCTAATTCTTGAACTTCCTCATCATCTGCATCCGAGAAGAAAAATGTCTGTAAATTCCAATAACAATGAGTCGACAATAAATTAATAATGAAGAAGAATTGCAATTATTGAAACATAATATCTTTCTTAAACATTTTAGTTTGTACATTTTAAGCCCCTTTAATAAGCTTACCTACGTATGAACAGCAAAAAGTAGTCTTGTGTAAGTAGACTAAATCTGAGTAGTCATGGATTTAGTGATCACAGTGAAACTACGCCAAAACTGGTCGGTAAATGCACGGATGACTGCTTGTAGAAAACTGCTTCTGGGTGGTTTTATGTGTCATACGGTATTGCTTCGTCAAGGGACTGAACGTTGCCAAATCACCTCTCTTGATCAATGTCTTATCTCTTCTGCTGATCAGTATCTTGTCTCCGCTACTGCTCAACATTTATCTCTTATGCTGGCCATTACCTTATCTCCTCTGATGTTCAGTGTCCATTTTCCTCTGCTGGTCAATGTTTTAGCTCCTCTGCTGGTCAATATTTATCTCCTCTACTAGTCAATAACTTATCTTCTGTGCATTGTCAATGCCTTACCTCCTCTGCTGGTCAGTGTCTTACCTCCTCTACTAGTCAATATCTTATCGCCTATGCTGGTCAATGCCTTACATTCTCTGCTGGTCAATGCCTTATCTCCTCTGATGGTCAGTGCCTATTTTCCTCTGATGTTCAATATCCAATCTCCTCTGCTGATCAATGTCTTTTCTCATTTGATGGTCAATGTCTTACCTTCTCTGCTGGTCAATGTCTTTTCTCCTCTACTAGTCAATATCTTATCGCCTCTGTTGATCAATATCTTATTTCAGAAAATTGTCCAGAACAATGAGGATGACACTACTGCCATAAATATTTACAAAAAGATGGCTTTCTATTAAGTGCATTAGTGCATTTATAAGTGCTGCTTACCAGCTTGCAGGGTACCGAGCTGCATAAAAATACCATATCATACCATACCATGATATACCACATCCACACTGCAACAATTTCATTCCTCAATAGAAAAACTTGCACAATAATTATGCTGGATTTACCTGGCTTCTGGCAGTTTTGAACCAAGTATTGAGAATAACCTTTAACCTAGAGTGATGCAATGAAGCTGCTGTCTTTACACTGATGTACACATCGTTCAATTTTACAGGAAAGGAATTGAGTCTCGTCTGGGTTACGTCTGCAAGCGATTGAAATGATCTTTCGTTCTCCACCATTTTTGCCAGCAGATCTTGTCCTAAATTGTTGCCTCGATTTAGAAAAAGAGAACATTTAAACCGCTTTAAGAGAACTTTCTTGTGCGTTTGGTCATTCGTCTGGCAGAACCATTTTGCACGAAGTATAATTGTACATTACAAAAACGCTACGATCAATAATGCGCGAACATAATAAGTTTCGCATCGTTTAAGGCTTCAAGGCCTTATATATTGTAATAGGCGTTTTATATTTTTTAGGTAAAATATCCTAAAGTTAGCATGGCGAATTACACCATTCGCAACTCGTCCTATGCCCGTCTTTTCAAGTAATGTTTTACCATCTTAGAGACTATTCTCGTGAATTAAAGCCATTTGTGTAATTTTAGAGAAAATTCGAGTTGCGGAAGAGACATGTTTTACAGAAAACTATTCCATGCTTATTAAACTCTTTGCAACCTATAGGTTTCAAATAATATAATAATTTTTTGCCGATAATTTGAACACAAATCGATTTAGTGACATTTTACCCAGTTTATTAAAAATAATAATTTTAGTTTTCTTAACATTCACCGTTAATTACCACTTGGAAATTATCAATAGAATAATATTGAGAACAATGTTGCGCTGATTACGCAGCCTTGTTTAAGGCCTACAATACTTTTGAAAGGAATAGGTGACCCATCTATAATTTTTATAGAGTAATCATAATTACTTCTCATGTCAGTAATAATTGCTAACGTTTTACCTACAATTCCATACCACTGCATTTTACAATATAGAGCCTGATGGTAGACAGAGCCGAAATCCTTTTTTATAATCAACAAAACATTTTACAGTTGTCATTTATTACAAAAAATCTATTATCGATAATAGTGTTCAATGCTAGGATGTAGTCAATTTCATGTGCTCCTTTCTAAAGCCAATTTTTGTTTGATGAATAACATTTCTGTTTTCTAGGTATTTACTCAAACACTCGAACAATTTGCAGAAAAAAGTCGAGATAGTTATTTGCAGATAATTAGCAGATTCGCTTTTAGAACCTGTTTTGTGCAAGGATACAGTAGTCTAAAACTTTCTGAACACCATGTAGGATATTTATTTCATGAGTAAATTAGGTTAGTAACATAGTAGTAACTTAGTAATCAACTTAATAACATAAGGAGCCATAATTGTTATCGTAACTTTAATGCACACTTTAGAAATGACTATGTGTGTTAGTTATTTATTTATTTATTTAAAGCTTTGTCAAATCGTAGCTGGAATGAGAGGCTTCAAAATAAACGATTCGCTTGCCCTGTGAAGTAGTCGAAATTTATCAGATTCACATCACATCACCACATTCATCAGAGCCAGTTTATCCTATAGGCTAGCATATGCTGCAGCCTAGGGCTCCTCAAGCTTTGCTAATATTTTTAAATTCTTTGCTAATATATGTGCTAATTTGTTGGTATTTCTTATATAAATTATAAGATATATAAGTTATATAAACGTTGCTGAAATTTCCACGTGTTAAAATATGCAAAGCGGGCGCGGGCGAGTCAGGCGGTGGCTCCCTCTTAGCCTACGGCCGGCAAAAGGTCATAATCCGGGCCCTGAATATAACAATTTTTGGTGGGAAATTGTTGCGGTTCTTCATTGTGATTACGGAACAGGATTCTTCCGCAACATGGTAAATTAATGGCTTTGGATTATTCTGCTCAATTTTATAAGAGTCTGAAGATTTACTATAAACTTTGTATTTGGTTTTTGCTTTATGTGATGAGCAATTAATCTGCATTTAATCCTATATTACTTGGATAAAACGTACACAATATCATATAACATACTTACGTATAATAGATAATCCTAAAAACAAAATTACAATTAAGACTAGAGTAACCTTCCGCCGACCAGCATTCCGCTCTCCGAATTGAAATGACGTCATGTTAAGTTGTTAATCATCATTATAACCGTTTATCGCGAATACCTGCAGCACTGTGGGCAAATGTTAGCTCATTTGAAACTTCTCAGATACTGACACAACAAATCATCACAGATCAGGAAACAAAACTCCCCAAAACACTAATGCAAGTAGAGAATGTCTTTCTAATCGATAATCAATAATATATATTTTGATCAATAATCGGTTATAGCTAAATGCTAGTCAACTCCTAGCCTTCTGTACTTTCACACGTCGATGTTTTTTCCATTTCTCTCGCCAGCGATTTCCATGTTCTAGCTTCAACTCAACCAGAAACTGACCCTATGGTCAGCGGTCAAACCTCAAGCAGCTGAGCTCATCGTCCATACAACCTATATGAATTATCACGCGCGAATGTAGTTACCCGCTACGAATATTTTAAGCTTGATGAGTTCCTGCAGTAGCAGCAACAACTATGCTTTAAAAACGTGCAATTTTACATGACTTAATGAAATCACTACGCAAACAAACGGCAAATCACACCAGCTATGATAAGAATAAATGGTCGAATATACCTACCTTCCTGCTAGGACAGTGGTTCCCAAAGTAGGGGTAAATTACCCCTCGGGGTAATATGGTTTTTTTGAGGGGGTAACGGGCACCCCTCTGAAAATTTTTAAAACTTCGCTTGGAATGCATTTTACGTAGTTTTCTTCTTGAAGAGACTGCCTCCGGCAGGCAACATTGTGTCATGGGGTCCATCATTCGCACGTTCCCATGATCTCTGGTGCTATCCTGGGGAGAAGTCAAAGTTCATGATTGTTTCTTTGGTTTCTTCTCTATCGACATTTCTGCACAGAGTTTAGAGTTTAGAGAAAGCTAGGACCCAGGATTGAGAAACTGGCGTCCGAAAAACAGGCTCATCCGTCCCACTAACTGAGATTTTGTTGTTGTCATCAATTTCTTCTTGTTTTCGTTTGTTCGAGTAATAATTACTCGAACGAACCTGCTCACTCAGTAATGAGCAGGTTCAGTAATTGTAATTCTTGTTTTGGCAACAATACAACAACACCTGGAAATTTATTTATGTCACGAGCAAACATAAATAATTTTTCTTGCTTGAGGCATATACGTGTGTTTCCTTTTTGAGTTGGAGAAGTAGTACTAGGTGGCGGGTAATGGACACGACTGGGTTTCCCGAGTTGGGTAAGTTTGGGAACCACTGTGCTAGGAGGACTTAATGTGGAATATGTGAAATCATTTTTAAAAAATCACTGTCACGTACTTTTAAACGCGTGAAAAACGTATTTCATAAACAAAGCAGATTCCCGGGGTGATGATATTCATACAAATAATGTATTTGTCGCTTATAAATAATTTTCTAGTAAAGCAGTTAAATAGGTAACTAGGTAGGAAGGTAGGTAGGTACATAGATAAGTAGGTAGGTAGGCAGGCAGGTAGGTAGGTAGGCAGGTAGGTACATAGGTGAGTAGGTAGGTAGGCAGGCAGGAAGGCAGGCAGGCAGGTAGGTAGGTAGGTAGGTAGGTAGGTAGGTAGGTAGGTAGGTAGGTAGGTAGGTAGTTAGTTTTAGGTAGGTAGGGAGAGAGATACAGACAGACTTACAGATACATGAATAGTTCTTTTATTAAAATCAAATTATAATTTTGATGTTCTATAGATGTAGTACATAGAACATCTGAGTACATAGATGTTCTATTTTTGGCAATTTTCGCTTGGAAAACTGCTGACGCAAAGCCATTGTTGAGATGCTCAAGCAGCTTTACTTACGCCGCTTCTTCTATGTTATGATGTTATAGATAAAGAAACGCTTTATTTTTTCTCTGTATTTTAAATAGAAATATTTTAAAATGTTTAATTATTTTTCCCTAAATTTTTGCAATTATTATTTTCTTCTTGTTACTTTTTTTGATTTTTATAAAATTCAGGTGTGTTTTCACCAAATCAAAGCTGTAATACCGTTTTGTTAACATTTTTGAGCATATCCACAGAAAGAGTTTGTTTCATTTACTCTTTATTCAGTGTGACCTAAGGCTAGAACCATGCTGTGTTGATTGTGTACCAGATTGCGTTCTACAATTTTCTTATTGTATGTGAGTGTTGTGCATTGCATTGTATGGTGCACAAAAGAATTTAGAGTAATAATTTTTTGAGTCATTAATCATATAAAAATTTATTGTGTACCACTTCTGATTAACTTGAATAACTTGTTGTCTTGCAATGATTATTCTATGTTAAAATTTTGCTGCTGTTGCGTGGTTGTGACTTTGCACACCTGGTGGCTGACTAATATTAATCAAAGCTATTCATTCGAAGCATCCGCCATTAAACTCCAGAGCTGTCAATCACTCTTACCCATGAGCTCTCATGTGCATCGTTGCTTCCATGCACGCATCGCTACACTCACCACTCTAGAATGTGCGAGAGTGCACCTCGTCTCTGCCATATTCCACACAGACACACATGTTTTTTGTAAAATATTTTCAGCATCTATGTACACTAACCAAAAATTAATGTGGAGAAAGGATAATGATAACAACAACAAAAACATTTTGAAAATGACAATGATGCCAGAAACAAACAATAAATAACATTCTAAAGTGAAAATGTTGGAATGCAGCCTGAATTTCTGAACCATGTAACTAGTCTAGAAAATCCAAAATCATGATATACTACAGATTGCAATAATATATCTGGTGAATAAATTGCACGTTTAGATGGGAAGTGACTTTGACAGAGTTTAGCATGACAATAGAAAATACAGTTGACCCACTATTGACATCCAAGCATTGTTTACAAAGCATAATAGAATTTAGTGTTTTCTTTCATTAAGATTAGTCAGCCACTTTGATGTGGTGGTGTGGTGTGGTTTGTCGTTGTGGTTTTTTTTGTCATGTTCAAATATTTGCCGGTGATTGATAAGTCTTATAATTAATTATTGTTTCTGGATTCATTATATATATTGCATAAAGATCTCTCATCGCATCCTCTCATTAATTTTTTATTTATCCAGTTGGGCCCAACAGGGGAAAGATCTTTTTGCAAAATATATACCACTCATTTCTGGAGATTGGAAATGGCCCTGGCGCAGTGGTGGTAAAAGTTTGATAAGCCGTTCGGCGGTGGATGTTATAGTCATATAATAAATGCCTATAGGCAATCATTTGTGGGCGTTTTCATGGGCACAACTCCCGATGTTTTATGTCTGAAAAATTTTTAGCATGATAATAGAAAATACAGTTTACCCAGTATTTATAAGACATAATAGAATTTAGTGCTTTCTTTCAATAAGATTAATCAGCCACTTTTAATATTTTTCTCTCTTTTCTCACCATCCTCCTGGTAGATTTTCATCTGTCAGCCGGCGAACACTTGATAACGTCTCTCCAGGTGTCTCTGTCTTCATACGTCTTCTCCTCCTCCACATCCACCAGTCGGATTCCTCTCCTCGCAAGCGCCTCTCCAACTCCATCAAGCCATCTCTTCCGGGGCCTTCCCACTGGTCTTTTGCCTTGCGGCTTCCATTCAAGATATTTCTTTGCCAATCTCGTGTCGTCCATCCGCTTAATATGCCCATACCACCTCAACTTGCTCTCCTCAATCTCTCTCAAGAGTGGTTTCACTGAGAGGTCTGACCTTATCTGTTCACTTCTGAGTCTGTCTATCCTTGTTCCACCCCTTATAGTCCGAAGAAGTTTCATTTCCGCTGCCTGTAGTCTTGAGGATGTCTTCGTTGTAAGTGACCAACATTCAGCTCCATATGTTAGTATTGGTTTCAATATTGTGTTATATATAGTTGTCTTGACTTGCTTGGGTATGCACTTCTCTTTCAATAGGGGATACATCATCATAAAATTTCTTGTATATTTCTCAATCCTCGCACTCAACTCCGTTTCCTGAATATTTCCTTCATCTACAACCACCCCAAGGTATTTATAGGAATTTGCCTGGTGCAGCTTCCTGTCTTCCATATACACATCAAATTCCTCTCTTCTACGGCTTATGTGCATGAACTCAGTCTTTCCCTTTGCCGTGTTTATGCTCATTCCATTATTATTCATTGTTGATAACCATGAACTGGCCACACCCTGCAGTTCTTGTATGGTGTCCAACATCACCGCCACGTCGTCTGCGTAGGCGAGGACTTGCTGGTTTGGTCGTGGGTTTGTATCTCTGATGCACTTGTCCATGAATATGATATATAGGAGCGGGGACAACCCGTCTCCTTGTCTTACACCTGCTTCGATGTTAAACCAGTCAGTCTCCACGTCTCCTTTTCTTACCTTACTCACACTATTGCTATAGATGCTCTTGATAACTCTTATCAGCTTTTTGGAACAGAATACGGCTGCTCCGACATAATCTTCCAAAGCAGCTTTCTTGGGACACGGTCAAAAGCTTTCTCCATATCAATGAAGAGAGCAAATTTGTCCCTTCCCCACTCCCAGCTTTTCTCCATTATCATCTTCATCACAAACACAAGATCTGATGTACTTCGTCCTGGTCGAAATCCGTACTGCCATTCTCCCAATCTAGCCTCGACATGTGTACGAAGCCTCCTCTCGATTATACTACTGTATAGCTTTCCACAGTGGGACAATAGGGAAATGCCCCTAAAATTTTCACAAAGAGCTTTATCTCCCTTTTTAAATATCGGGCTAATGACTCCTCTCTGCCACTCTGGTGGTATAGTTTCTTGTCTGTACGCGTCCTGCATTATGGTTAGCAGGAGCTTCTGCGCCTCCTCCCCAGCTTCCTTCACAACTTCTACAGGGAGGTCATCATCTCCTGTTGCTTTACCTCTCTTCATCCGTGTTATGGCCCTCGAGATCTCAGCTCCCGTGATGTCCTCGATGAGTTCATTCGGGTCGATCTCTAGGTCCACATCCACTTCCAATTCTTCACTTCCTCGTACGTTGAGCAAATCATCAAAGTATTCTCTCCATCTGTTAGCGATGTCATCTGGTTGCACAAGCAATTGTCCATTTTGATCTTTAATTGCGTAGGTTTGTTCTTTAGCACTACTTCTGTAATTCTTTGTCATTGAGTAAAGCAATTTCTTTGTTCCTGCATGGTCAGCCTTCAAATCCTCTCCGATGTTTTCCCACACTCTATTCTTTTCTTCTTTCTTTACTTTTTCAGCTCGATTCCTGGCTAGTTCGTATTCTCGTCTATCTTCGGGTCTTCTTCTCTTCATCCACTTTCTAAACCATCCCATCTTCTCTTTAACTGCACTCTTTACTGCTTCCGTCCACCAAGGTGTAGTTTTCTTCCTTCCTTGATACGACTTTTTAGAGCCCAATGTATCTGCTGCGGCAGATGAAACGATTTCTTTATATGTTTCCCAGTCTCTATTTTCAGCTTCCACTATTTTGTTGTTTATAACTTCTCTCATAGTGTCGGCAGTTTCTGAGTCTCTCAATTTTTCTATATTAAATCTCTGTTTCCCCTTCTTTTTCGGTAGCTTTTCTGTTTTCCATGTCAGTGTTGCTATCACCATTCTGTGCGTGGAGTCCATAGACAGCGATGGCACAGCACGCACATTCTGGAATATTCGCTTGTCTGGGGTCAAAAAGAGATCTATCAACGACTTGCTGACGTACTGCTGCGCTTCGCTGTTCCAACCGTAGTACGTCCATTTATGACTATCTCGGTGTTTATAGAAGGTATTCATTATAGCCAACCCGTTTAGTAGACCATAGTCAATTATCCTGCCTCCCTCCTCATTCCTGTCGCCAACACTAAATGCTCCGACCACTGTTTCAACGTGATCTCTCACACATCCAATGTGTCCGTTGAAGTCTCCACAAACTATTAATTTTTCTTTGAATCTTGCTGTATCTGTGACATCTTGTAGGTCCTGGTAAAATTGATCTTTTTCCTGGGATGATCTTCCACTTTGCGGGGCATAAACCTGAATTAAGGAAAAGGCCACTGTCTTTGTCTTGATGGAAATACCAATGATTCTCTCTGAGACACTATCAACCTTCTCCACATAGGGAGCCAGATCCGGTGAAAGAACTACTCCAACACCGTGCCTCCCATCATCCTGTCCGCTGTAAATCAGTTTGTAGTTTTCATGCAGGATCTTTTCTCCACTACCCCTCATCCTGGTCTCACTGAGACCAACAATTGCGAGATTCCTGTCTTTCATTATATCCACCACCTCTTCCTCTCATCGTTGAAATGTTAATTATTGCAATTTTGAATTTAGTTGCCTTTCTACTCCTGGAATTCATGGCACCGGAGATTCTTAGCACCCCCTGCCCATTTAAGGGCTGCCGGGGACTGGGGGCCGTTGTTTCAGTTGTGTTCGCCATGAGTTACTTGAGCAAAAAATACTTCAGTGACTTGCTAGGTCTATCCTGAAGGATTTGGTCCACAGCTCCTTATTTGAATATTCGGAGCACCCTGGCTCGTGAGCCAGGGGTCCCCCATCCGCCACCCGGGGGATGCGCCCGGTAGGGGTTTACTCCCCCCCGAACTTTTAATATTTAAAGAACATAATATTGGTCCAAATGTTCACTGTTTATTAGTGTTTTCATTATCTGTTATCCATTTTCAAGAATAGGTGTTTTAGCTGTGTTCTTGCAATCCAGCAAAATCTAGTTAACATGAGAGATGAATTTTTTCAGCAGCCACCCAACCATTTAGCTGCAAGGACATGTAGTGCATAACTTTTATCACTAGCTACTCTTCATGTCACTTTTCCGCTCACTCCGTTATTTCCAATAAGTTACAGAAGATCAAAAGTAGGTCTGTCTGAATGCACTGGAAATAAAGCTTTGTTAACAAAGCAAGTGTGTGTTCCATGATGTGTGTGATGCTATTTGCCTAGTGTGTGTATATGGGGTGGAGTAGTGCATTGTGGGTGTGTTGGTGTGAGTTGAGTGCTGTGATGTTGTGGACTTGATATGGGTGGTGTGGTGTGGTTCGTCATTGTGGTTTTTTGCGAATCATGTCCAAATTTTTGACGGTTGTTTCTGAATTCATTATATATATTGCATCAAGATCTCTCATCGCATCCTCTCATTAATGGTTTATTTATCCAATTGGTGCCCCGCCAAGGAAAGATTCAGCAAAACCGGAGTTTGTTAATTTTTCACCTTTTTCTCATAACTCTAAGTAAGTTCGGAAGGGGACTCCTCTGTTGAAAGTAAAATCGAAGCCAATAGACCTGAGCAGTCAGCCGTCTAATCATTAACAAAGTTCTGTGTTTCTTACTTCTCAGCCAAGGACACAATGTAATCACACAGGTATTTCCTTCCCCTATTATCAGTAAGTCTCACATTGGTTCCGAACTATGATTTTGGTAAGAAAGTGCAAATGTATGAATGAATATGAAGGAATTTTTTTTCAAATATCGTTATTTAAAAATTTGTCTGTGTCTAGACTAGACTAGAGATGCAGCTTTTACTGCCTCCCCACGTCAAATTATCTTTGCTAGTGTATCAAGAAAATACAAATTTGTTTTACAATCAGGTTTTTTGGCACTAATTTTCACCCTATGAATTTATTAAATATTTGTTAGAAATTTTCATTATGCAACCTTTGCTATTATTTCTCCCCATTTCTCCATCTACTACTGGGTCAGAGTGTACTAAGAGTAAATGAAACAGAACATTGCTGTGGATGCGCTCAAACAAATATTAAGAAGCATGGCTTTGATTTCGTGGATAAATCTGAAATAAATTCATTTGATAAGGTGCAAAAATCAAACAACAAGAAGATAATAGTAGCAGCAAAATTTAGCAAACAATAATAATTAACAAACAGCAGTAAATAACGAATACGTAAATGAGTTAAGAAAAGGTGATTCTAGGTGGATTTAGTATTACGTATTTTAAATCAAAATTAAAATGCAAGCTTTGAAAAAAGGTTTGTAATAATATAGCTGATTAGAAAATGCCACGTTTTGATAAGATTAAAAATAATTTATAATCCCAATTGTTGAATTTAAGTTTTTTCTTTTAAAGCATTTTAAAATAGTTCTATTTAAAACACATAAGTGAAATAAGCAGTTTCTGTTCCTTTACGATCATACTATAGTAAAGCTGCATAATGATAGCTGTATAAAAAAAACACAAATTTTAGGTGTTCAAACTCATGGCCAAAACATGGCTTCACATGAAGTGGCAGTTCTCTAATTGGCAGTTGGCAGTTGACGGCAGTAATATGTAAATTTACGAAGAATAGAGTTAAACGGGAAGTAATGACTGCAAGTCGATTGCTCGTGAAGAACAACAGACAGAATAAAATGCCCGCACCACAGTTTGTCGTGGGAGAAGATTTGACTGCCAGGAATCTAAACATTGTCAAAAAATGTATTTTGCTTGCTCAATCCAAAAAGATTACATCCACGTGGACAATCGATGGCAAGATCTTAGTAAAAGATAGACATGGTGCAAGACATCAGATCAAGGATGTTAGTGATCTCTGTAACTACGGCGAAACAAGGCATATAGATCGAGCTGAGAACAATGTAGTAGGAAGAGAGGATGTGCAAGGTATGCCTAGAAAAGTTACAGCACCTCCTAACTCTACAACGAGGCGTCAAACTAGATTATCTTCAAAAATGGCTATTTAAGTTTGATCTTCAAAGATGACTTAAGTATCCTATTCATTTAAGTGACTGGTAATAACAATAACCAGACTGGCTTGTATATATCTTTATGAGGTCAATGCTGTATAACTTTATCTTTGGAATCAGTACGTTTTTTAGAGCTTTTTCTTTCTGAAGAATTAAAAACTGAAACGAGGTTTCACTAGTATGCTTATAATTACAATAATATTGCTGGCCTACAGGCTACATGTTGTAGTAGGCTTTTACATGCTAAAGTTGTCTCACCAACTTAATTTACTTTGCGATTACTATGAAAGAATGATATCACCAGTTTTTTTGTTTTGTATTTTACTTTTTTCGTAAACGTCAAATTCCTAGTTCATGAGTCAAGTTAGACTGCTCTCAGAATGACAGCTGACTGGTTCATTAATTTGTTTGTGAGCCTTAATACATATAACTCAACATTATTTACCTCTTGAAATATAAATTGCAAAATGATCGCACATTATTTTTTTATAGTTTTTTGTTAACTTTTGATTGTGTTTTTCATTTTATAATATACTGTATACAGTATAATACTTCACAAAATTGCCTACAAGACTTCAAGAAAACATTTTAGTCTTAACTAAGTTTATTTAATTCGCAATGTGATGCCTCTGGGAAGTATCAAATTTTTGTAATCATAACAATGTTAATGCTTTAGTTTTGTTTAAATATTAAGAGATATGCAGGCCTAAAAGTTACCTACTGCGAATAAATTTCGTGAAATTTTTGCTGTACCGTAATATGCATGTAGGCTTCGCCAGATCATTTACAGGTCACGTACTGCAAACGTAGTTCTTGAAATTTTTGTTCTTGTGTACAGTAGTTAACACGTAGACTTCACCAATAATAATTATTTTTTGCCCTCTCAAAACCAGTCTAGCTAGATTAATCAAGATCCTGATGAGAGCACTGTACAGTTACTGCACATAATGCTCCATACTATTAATTCCAGAGATAAGAAACTTGTTTTTTTAGATACTACAAATTAACATTATGTATAGTGCATAAAATATATAGCGTCCACTTGCGGCAAAGGCTGGAGTGAAGTTATAGTAAAGACTGTGTTACGTTTGAAGTTTAAATTCACCATGTTGGATTTTTATGTGCTGTACAATAGGTTTAGTCCCTTACAGTGTGTGTACTAGTAGTGTACTCTTGCAGGCTTATAATCAGTTAAACTAAGCTGTATTGTAGATACGTCTGTGTTACAAATTTTGTTTTACAATTTCCAAAATTTACAAAGTTAACATAAGTCAGAAGTTAAGACCAAATTTGTTAATTTATTTTTTCCTTTTTTGCAAGCTTATGTATATTCACTAGATTGAAAATCTAAACCTTTTATTCATTAATTTATGCTTTAATAATTTCATTTTTTTAAATGTATTCCACGGTGAGTGTTATATTAGTGTTATAATTGCTTATATTCAAAAACAACAAATCAAAACATTAAGATTTTTTTTCTCGTTAAGCAGTAGCTACTTCAGTTTGAGTTTAGTTTTTGAGATTCTTCAAAGTTTGTTTGTTGATGATGTTGCTAACACGGATGAGTCTAATTGCTGTGGTTTATGTTACAAGTTGATTACTAATTACCGAATTATTATCCAATGTTCTTATTGCAATTCATATTACCATCGCAGATGTGTATCTATACCAACCTATATTAATAATAATGATCCATTCATGTCCCCGGTGTGTTATGACAATGTCTTTCCTTTCTCAAAATTAGATGACTCTGATTTACGTAAATTATTATATCATACTAAATTTGAAGATTTTAGCGATTCACCAGATATTTTAAATAGTCAATGTTTTACCTTAAATAACTGCGATTAGCATGATCCTGACACTATCTATTACCTCACAATATTTTTCGCCTGATGAGTTTCATTTATGCATTGATAGTAACTCATCTGATTTGACTATGATGCACATGAACGTTGTCAGTTTAAATGAAGAAAAAATTCACTTATTCACGAATTACTTTCTCCTTTAAAAAACTCTATTAAAATATTAGGTATTACTCAGACACGACTGAGCAACGTTTCTGTATCAAATTATGACCTTAATTATGACCTAACCCTAACCATAACCCCAACCCCAACACTAATCCAATAAAGACTACTGGATATATGCATTACATAAAAATGATTGTCAATAATTTAAATAAAGTGCAACTTCGTTATGAATCTGTTAATTTGCAAGCCGTTATATTCATAAAGGACAAGGTATTTAACAGGAATAACCTGAAAACACTTGTTTTCGGCAATTACACAAAAGTGTTTCTTGAGGATCTGACGACCTGGAATCTTGTGGAAGGTGACAAAAACGCTTCTGTTTTATATACTAACGAATCGGCGAAAATTTTTGCTTGGAGTTCTTTGTGAAAAAAATTGCAGGGCAACTAATATGGATTAATCAACAGTTCAGCAAAAGGAGACTGCAAACACCATTTCACAGGGCTCATCACGTATATTTTCACTACAATACAGCTTACGGGGCTCGATACATTTTACTGGGGTTCGATGTTAATTTGTTACATGGAACGAAAAATGTAAGACAATCTATCTATCTATATATATATATATATATATATATATATATATATATATATATATATATATATATATATATATATATATATATATTGTCTTACATTTACATTTACATCAAGAATTTTTACCTTTAACAATTGTGCAAGACATTTATTGAAAAGTGATTACGGCTATATCTTAACCATAAACTGTACCATGCAAGCAGACACATTATGGCATTATATTTGCGACATAAACGATAGTGACATGAGTGTCAAATAAACACGCACCTTTGCTGATTTAGGCTGTAAAGTTGTACACATTAGGCACTACTAATTACTGTTACTTGGTTTAATTTGAAAGGATTTTATTATTACCTTGCAGCATTAACTATATGTGACAGCACCATGCTAGGCGTAATTATAATAAATGCAGTGTCCATGGTGCCATCTTTTGGCAAATGAACATTCATTATAAATGGATTTTAAATTAATAAAAACTATTATTCAATTTCTTGAAAAAAATGTACAAACATGTGGCGTCCGTGACGTCAGTCTGGAATATAAAAACTACCAGCAGTATAAGAATATAAGAAGCAGAATTGCAACCATTCTAATATAGTTGAACTGTATTCTAGTATGATTTTGTGTAGGTCCCATACTTAGGCTGCATTAATAGCTTAATTTAGCTAATTGCTTATGTTAATTGAATGAGTCATTAGTTAATTACTCATTAACTGAATTTATCTACTACAAAAAAGCAAGTTGTGACTGTACATATATGAGCATGCTCCTAGTTAGCTCTGGGAAGGGTCCCACCTCATACCTGTCCAAGATCTCCTTTACAAGAAAGTAAGTGATTGGTCACACGCTCAACTGAACAGGCTATCTAGCCAATGAATCGTCGTGTTAAAGGACAAGGTCATCCAGTTTTACCTGATCTAGAAACTGAAACCAGATTCAACACAGTGTGTCGAACGTGCTAAGCCAGTGAAGTCGTCGAATATGGCTTCCGACGAACATTTGAATTCAACAATTGAATAACAATTGAAGTCAAGATTTAATTACTATGGCGACAGAAAGTGATTAAAGGGCACTGACACACCAAACGGTTAGGTGTTCGAGCCGTGAGGCGAAAACACCAGTAGACTGGCTGTTACTCGTTATTTGACGTACTGCTGTAAACGGAAATTCAGGAGATCTGGTGCAGAAACAACCAGGTGACGACCAGACGTTGTATCAATGGTAGTTCCACGAGATCCACGGGTCAGGACTCTACTGCACACCACTAGGATTAGAGAAGTAGTAATCACTTACGGTTTCGGTACACCTGACAAGCATTGTAGAAGTGGCCACGTAAAATTCTACCCCCTGCTGAGCTTTGGAAGAGTAACTGCTCAAGAAATAGAGAGATTGTCCGTAAGAATGGGGAAGACATGCTAGCTCTAGGAGTCATCCGAAGGTCAGAATCAGAGTATGTTTCTCTGATGTTGGTAGTGCCAAAACCACCAACTGACGGCTCTCCGCAGTGGCGCCCCTGTGTCGATTATCGACAGCTTAATAAACGTACGGTCTTTTGTCCTTATGCAATGCCAAGACCAGATGAGCTCATAGATGACTAGTCTTGCACAATGCTACTTGGATATCCACCTTAGATTTAACTGGCAAGTTACACTGACACCTGAATCTCAACCTGTGTCGGCTTTGTAAAAGACTTTGGCAAATTCGAATTTGAGTTTATGCCATTTGGATTGATGAACACTGCGGCAACGGCACAATCCTTAATTGATCGCATTTTGCGGACTGTATGCCACTGTTCGTGAGGATATATCGACGACGTTCTCAATTAAATCGTCTGGTTGGAATAAGCATTTGGCACATGTAAAAGCTACACTATCCAGAATACAGCAAGCTGGAGTTACAGTGAAACCAAGAAAATGCCACTTCACCCAGCAAATAGTACAATTCTTAGGATACATTGTGGGAAAGAACCGTTTACGACCTCAATCTCAGAAAATACAACAAATACGTGAGTTCTTGCGACCTCAGACTAAAACACAAGTGAGAAGGTTTCTAGGAATGGTGAGCTTTTACCGACGCTTCATTCCCCATTTCAGTACCATAGCAGCACCACTACATGCACTCACAGAAAAACATGCACCCATTCAGGTACAATGAAAAAAGTTCTGTTCTACATTCCCCCAACTTTGATGACACATTCATATTAACTACAGATGCTAGTTTTACTGGTCTCGGAGCTGTCCGTTCACAAGATCGGAAGGATGGTCTCGGGGAAGTCCCGATCACTTACATAAGCAGGAACTTAACCGCACCGGAAACAAGATACTCAGTGGTGGAATTAGAATGCTTAAGTGTTATATTTAGCATCGAAAAACTGCGCTATTATTTAAAAGGCCGAGAATTCATTTTGCGCACTGACCAGCGAAGTCTTCTTGCTCTTGATAAGATGCGCAAGCGTAATCGCCGTCTGTGCCATTGGGCACTTAAATTAACCGAATATGCTTTCACAATTGAGCATATTTCTGCTGCACAAAACCCAGTCGCTGATGCACTTAGTCGTTTGCAGTCAGAGTGACAGTGACCACAAGGTAAACTGCTAACTTGTAAATAGCCTGGAACATTTGAAGTCATCATGTCATAACATTGTGTTTGTGTTTAATCTCGTATCTATTTGGTTGAATTATACTTGGCAAGCCCTAAAATACCGTAAATTCTACTTTGATGACATACGGTTGAATGCTCTATGTGCATACCAACTGTATTGCACCTGTTAGTGCTCCTTCAAGGGACGATATACCATGGTATATTGGAAAGGCATGAGCCTACCAATGTTTATATGCTGAACATATTGGCCATTAGTTCAGAATCAGATATTGAAGCTTAGTTAATCTGATAGTAACTTCAGATCATGTAAAGTCCACGTGGCGGTTGATAAGTTTAAAGGAAAAACGTTCATTGTGGTACCACATACTCAGATATAGAGTTGATGAATGCTCTGTTGAATGTAATTCGAACTTGGAGACGTTCGGCGTTGCTTACATTTCCTACTTAACTGATGTGTCAAGGTTATAGTGATAGCTTAACTGCTTTGTGAAAGGCTTCATATAAAAAGTTGGTTTACGAATGTACTCTTAATTTTCAGTAGAATTTACAGGTCCGTATGATAGGATGTCTTAATGCAGAAATCATGTCTTCTAGGTATTGTGCTAGCCAGTTATAATTTGTTTTGATTCGTATTTGCTATACCGATAGATCTTATATTCCATCTGTAACTTTAAAATATGTGGCATACTCTTTGATCGGGGGCTATGTGACGTCCGTGACGTCAGTCTGGAATATAAGAACTACTGAGCAGCTTTGCAACCCCCTCTAATATAGCTGAACTGTATTCTAGTACGATTTTGTGTGTCCCAGACATAAAAAAGTGTTTGTGGTGTCGTAACGAAATCGTCCTATATCACAGGTGGTACATCACATATCACAAAACACTATTGTAATTGCTTTAAAAGTACAATAATTTTAACACAAATATCAAGTCAAGATTAATATTTAAGTTGCAAGTAATTTTTATATTTTTACCAGGAAGCACAGCTTCTGTGAAAAATGTCAGTTAACCTTCAAATATTCAGGTTGCTATTACGGGTATGATTTCCTTTTTGTAATTAAATAATTTTGGCCCCTCCTTCTGTTATTTAAAGATACTCAGGTTTTAAATCCCCAGGTGCACAATAACCAAATACTTGTGAAAAAATGGAAAAAACCGAAAGCCTTAGGAGGAGTTGCGACCTAAAGGAAAAAACAGAACGATGCCCAATACTCTTCTCCCTTGACCATTAGTCAGCTGTTAACACACTGTTGTCTGTGCCCGGCCAGGGCTACCAGCCCTGTGAGTTTGGTAACCTTAGCTTGCAAGGCTTACGAGTTATTAAACATTAAAATGACATAGAATAGATAATAAGTAGTTGACAATGTTTCTGACGTGGTCAGACACTGAAGATATTGCAACAATAGTTATATTGAAGGGCCTTAAAAATGAAGAGATGATAGTTTTTTTGAAAGTGCCTATTTTCTTTTACTGAATTTACCTTGCTTGAATACAAGTGAAGTGGATTTCACAACGAAACTTCAGCATTTGTCTCATCGACCCCTATTTTTCCCCTAGTGGGGTCACAGGTTAGCTATGCTCATTGTAACCTATGCCATTCGATCCGCCTTATCGAGAAATTTCATTTGAAGTGTTACAAGGTACCATAGCTCAATACACAGTGTACTTCTGTTTGCAGTCCCCATTTTTCGGTCATTGCCCCAAGCTGAAGATTTGGATATACTTGCACGTACCATATTTTTCCAACGACCCAACCTAGTATTGTACCTAATATTGTGGCCCTACCTCTAAAACTGTGGGAGCAATGAATCATAAAGAAAAATAAAAGAAGACCTGCCCACTCCGTGACCTTTGACCCGGCAACTCCGATCTCATGTTTACGTAGATAACTTTGCCTGTGAGTTTTGCTTCCCTAGCTCTCAGCATGTAGAAGATCATCAATTGGACCCCAAAATTTGCACTTTGTCCAGTCACTCGGGCATTTAAAACAGCAGTTCATACTAAACTACTTCTCGGAGTTAGCCATCAAGACATTAGGTGACGATGGGAGATCACGCAACTCTATCCAATCCGAAAATATGACTGGAAAGAATGCAAAGAGTTACTCTCCATTACACCATAAGCATCAATATTAAATATTTTGATCTATTAATCCGAGCAAGACATACCGATGTTTCATACCGTCCAATTAAGGCATGTGACATTTTAAGCCAATCAATATTAAGCTTTGTTCTATGAAAAAAATAAAGGCTTGTAGTTTATTAAGCTAAACATGACCTGCACCGTTCTGCACCCAAGTTTGGAATTTAATGATTGAAAACTGGTAAAGTATTGTGCTACGATGCAGTTTACGCCTTTTACACAGAGAATTATGCTACTTATTACATAATGTAATGAGTGAACACCCGAACAATAATCTAATAAACACTATTTTTAATTTGACTCAACAAATTTCACTGCAATTTTGTCAGCATGTAATGTGGGTAATGCCCAAGCTTGTAACTCCTATGATAAACCGTTTACGCAAACATCAGAACTTTTGGTACTTGTACTGCTCATGTTGCAGTGATCACTATCACTGATTACTGCTTTCATAAATCTTGTGTCGCACAATTCCAACTCCAGTTTTCAACACACTATGGTCGACAACATTGGACAACCTGCACTTATTACTGCTACTCATGTACAAATAGATCTTGGTGTCTACATTCATGAACACAACTGAGCAGTGGACAAACTTGTCGTAATTAGACATTTTGTTTAAAAAAAACTTATGCAGATTTACGAAACGCCTGAAAAAAATACGTAAAGAATCTATTTTTTATCACATTTAATTTTTAATGACTGTTTATAAAGTAGAATGTATAGGGACACTACCTACTTTTACAAGTTTCACGAATCAATAGCTACTGTTCTTGTAACATTTAGTATTTATCATGTTGAGATGTCATTGCATATGTCACACCCAACAAACATATAGTGCATTCATGAGTAGGGACAATGTAAATATTCGTATGTTATTTAGTGTTTACTATGACAAAACTAAACATGCATGATTTGCAGGCTATACATGTCGACGCTGCTTCCTACCAAACAGATATATATAAGTCACCTCATGAGAGATGCAATTTTAGCAACTATCCATCAGCAAACAAAATGATGAAGTCTGTGGAGATGCTTGGAAAAGTAATGCGTTCTATTCGTAATCTATCCTTGTTCTTTTCGTAAATCATTCATGTGCCTAGACTGCGATACGTTTTCAATCCTCATCTAAAATTTTGTACGCCCAGTAATGGATTGTGGAAACGTAAAATGGCATCTAGCTCAATTAGAATACATCTGAAAGGTAGAAACAATCCAAAGACAGGCAACAAAGCTGGTACCAACATTGCATCGTCTAACATATTGTGAACGCATCACCCCGATAAAAACAAAATGTGGAGATATTTTTAAAACATTACGAATCTTCAGCAATGATACCAAATTAAATCCTGAACCTAACTTTTGGGTCAACTGTATAACCTGATGGCACAAGATCTATAATCCTAGATGCAAAAACAAGAGCTGTTTCACCTATTATAAACAAAAAGTTTTTTGGGCTATTTTTTGTATTTATTTATGTTGGAAGAAACAATTATTAGTAAAGCCAAGATTGATTAAATTTCAAATTAATTACAGGGATCAAACAACACAATGATTTTGTAATAACAGCAGTTGAAACACCAAACGGTTTGATAACTCAAAACACAAGAAAGAACAGAATATTGAACATTTTTTGGAAGCGTGTTCGTTCCCGTGTTTTAGTTGAAGGAACCTAAAAGACATGAGTACTTGAAAACCGAGTTTATGAAAAGTTCTGGAAATTTGCAAACCAGGCCTGAGCACGATCATTACATTTTTGCTTTTTACATTCAGAACATTAGGTTTTTTGAGCCAAACGCTGATTACTGGTAAATCTGGACATTTTTTCATTTATAAATCGTGTTTGGAACTTGGCTATTATTTTTCAGTAAAATGTCATTCAACCAATCAATAAGATGTACATGCGCAAGCCTGAACAAGTTTATACTGGACAAGATAAAACCAATAAAATTTCTTCAACTCCGTGATTTACAACAATGTCGTACCAAGCGTATCGTACGGCGTAGTACAATATAATTTACTGTTTCAGTTTTGAATGCTATTTTCAGGTGTGAATGACTTAATACAAGTATAATTGCTGGAATGTCGATCGTCGACTGTGATCAATATTCTCTATCAAGTATCGTTGAAATTAATCTGAAAGAGGCCAAACATTTGTTGCTATGTGCATTAATATTTATTTCATGTTATTTAATAATAAGCCATTTCGCTCAACAAAATTCAGTGCAACATTTACAATACAAGCAAACGTGGCACTGACTGCTTGTGGTAATGAGTCACGTGTTCTGGAGCAATTTTTGGTTGTGGTAAAATCCTCACTCATGATGACAACACCTTTTATTAACTTTCACATTTTTGTTGATAACGAAAATACAAGAAAAAGTGCAATCAAAACGCTAAGTGAAATGAATTTAACAAAATCATTTAGAGCAAACTTTTACCGTCCCTGGTATCCTCCAGGTGAAAATTACACCAAGTGGCTGAACCCGGGAAAGAAACGTTGCAATACAGCATGGCTGTTCCTACCAGATGTTTTATCAAACGTGGACAAGATTTTGGCTATTGATTTGGACGTTATTGTGTTGAAGCCTCTAGAAGTATTGTGGCGCCACTTTGAAAATATGTACGAATCTCAGATGATGGGTCTAGCGTTTGATTTTCCTGGACCACATAATTCTCGTCTGCGTGACCGTTATCATAATTATGGTTATCATCAACAAACAAAGCCAGAATCATTTCTTAGGCCATTTAAGGGTTTAAATTCTGGAGTAGTTTTACTGGATTTGAACAAAATGCGAAAGTCAAATTGGAAAACAGAAATAACACGAATATTTAAAATTACTAGTGAATGCAGACCAGGTAAAAGAAGTTTTCCAGCCTGTTTGATTCCCCAAAATACTTGCAATGTCTATTTTCACGAGAATCCGGAAAGGCTGTACTTTCTTCCTTGCCACTAGAACTTCTGGTGGAGGCAGGGCGTCTCTGAAGAAGTGTGTAATACTGCTCAAATGCATGGAGTAGCAATTTTACACGGAGCTGGTGGCACGTTCTACAATACAGAAAGAAAATGTTCTGCCTTTTTTCATGTATTTAATCTTTTTAAATCTGTGTATTTAAATGAAACAAGAGATTCATTTATTGAAAAGCTGGAGAAATTTCGCAATCATACTTTATTTCACCTCAAAGATTCTACGCTGCTTAAGTGTACATTTATTGTAGACTCTATTCTGATGTCTCTATATGGCATATAAAAGACTATAGAGGGCCGTATATCACTATGAGGTATTGTCTTTCTGAAACTAAGATGTCTGTTCATAGTTCATGCATATCTGCATGGGTAACAAAATCTCAGCACGTTTTAATGATTTACTTAATGATTTTATAAAATATTTACTTGCAAGGTCCCTCCAAAAATTCCCGAAGTTTCGCTAGAGGCACAAATTGCAGATGACTGACAGGCGGGTGCCAGCTGCTTGAACTAGGATAAATGAAACAATGTTAAAAATCTAATAGTCTTTTTTGTGTAAGTCAACAAGAATGATTCGTATTCTGACTTCAGTTTTTAGCGAAAACAACATTTTGATCTCAAATGACTTTGTATGTTCTGTATGTAAAAGTATGTGTTCTGTTTAAAAAAGGGATATTGAAAGTTTTGACTAGACTCTTGTGTACAGACAGGAAAGAAGAACAAATTTATATCTAGTTTTAGCTGTACTAACTTTTTCATAACCAAAGATGCTTGGCTTAGTGTTGACATTGCGCGCCTTCCTACAGTTCCTAATGCCTTTGAGAAACAAGAAACTTTGATTTTCTCAGTCGAATTTTACGTGAACCATTAGTATTTATTGCTGCAATAATTAAAATTAAAGTGGAAGAGGAAACCGGCTTTCATATAATTTAATGAATTGTCTAAATAAATCAGTGAAATACACACTCCCTATTAAAGAGTGTAATAACAACTTACACTAATGTTGAACTGTTTCTTTGTACTGTTGTGCTTGACGGTGAAATCTGGTCTTATGAAGAGCATAATACTGCCTTCACGTTTCTTGGTTACATAGGAATGGCATTTCGTTTTAGTAAGGTCGTAACTTGTAATATCTGGAAAAGTGACCCGCCACAAATCTAGTGAATTAATGCCTCTTGAATTAGTGTAAGCTAGGTCTTTTAAAGGAAAACCGGACGACTGTGTAAACATTAGCTTAAAATAAAGAATTTTCTAGAATATTGAAAACTACAATAGCTTTTTTTAAATCAAGCTCAGTTTAAATAGCGATTACCTCGATAGCCAAATTTTGTTAACCTTTCAAAGGTACGCGAGGCTTAGTAAATCTACTAAAAGATTTGGCAACGGTTGCTTTTTGTCACAAAAAGTAAACATGGCGGAGAAATAGAACCAGTACGGTGACAACAATCATCATGAATTGCAGCGTTAGTTTCTGACGACATACGATGCAGAGCACATTTTCGTGACATCAGGCGTTTAGGCAGGAAGTATAAAGCATGTTCATGACGATCAGTCTTTTGATCGTGTCAAACAAAACGCCTCCCTGGTTAAATGTTTGCGGAGAATGATAGGTGTAAAATTTACTGAAATTATAAGTTATTATGTATTGTAAGATATTATTGTTGAAGTTATTACAGCAAAACTGTATAATGTCAAGTGTGGTATGTTCAGAATGTTCAGCGCCTGCCTGTTCTAATGGTGGCCAAATAAACCTGCAGATGTGTCTATGCAAAAATTTTCAGTAAACCCAAAGCTATTACAACAATGGTTAAAAAAATTGGCAGAGAGAATTGGACATCCTAAAGTCTTTTGTGCTCTGAGCGCTTCGTACAAGAATGCTTTGTTGAAAGAAGCGTATTCTACAGGTTGAGTGAAGAAAAACGAAGGCAGTTGAAACCTTTTGCAATTCACATAATTTTTAACATCCCACCACAGCAACAGTGAAAAGGTTTTGTAAAAGCACAGTTTGGCAAATAATTATAAACAGTGATTAGTACATTTAAAATTAAATTAAATTTAAATTAAAAGTCGAATGAATTTAAGATGTCGTTTTCCAGATAGGCTAATATCTGGCTAGACTAGGACAAACAGGTTTGTGGGTTACAGTGCCGTGGACTCCTCCTGCAATATTCTAGTTTAGCTAAACAAATTTTAACACTTACAGGGCATTCAATAGATTAACCACAGTTCTTATTAGAGAGCATAATTTTATATAACATCATTTATGTTACCTCTATACCTAATAATAAATAATATATATATATTATATTATAATATATATATATAATGTATCTGCATCACATTTTCGATTTGACATGGCACAAATGTTTGCTCAACTGACCTTACGCCTTACCAGTAATTATAGCTAAAAACGGAGTGAATATCGCTAGTTCAATAAATCACTATGGTTGATAAATGCTACATGACTTTGTTGATTTGTAAATTGCAAAATACCGTTGTCATGTTAACTCGTATAATTGTCAATAAAAAGATTATTATTTACATGCAGTTGGACGATTCTGCAAAGTTTATGTGTGCTTCACAAGGGCGATTACGGTGGTTTCATCCCTATTGGAAACAGTGGAGCAGCTAAACCTGCGTCACAACCACATCAGAGAAGCAACAATTGCTTCCATGTTTTTAATTACAGTTTCAATTTAGCTAAGAACAGTAATTTGGAATACTGCATAATTTGGAATTTGGAAAAGCATGTCACACCACAGAGCGTCCAGCAAACCACACCACAGAGAGTCCAGCATGTCACACCACAGAGCGTCCAGCAAACCACACCACAGAGAGTCCAGCATGTCACACCACAGAGAGTCCAGCAAACCACACCACAGAGCGTCCAGCAAACCACACCACAGAGAGTCCAGCATGTCACA
Source organism: Tubiluchus corallicola (assembly GCA_030141605.1). Lineage (NCBI taxonomy): Eukaryota > Metazoa > Priapulida > Priapulimorpha > Priapulimorphida > Tubiluchidae > Tubiluchus > Tubiluchus corallicola. Next base: position 79,128 of record JAQGDQ010000862.1, read on the forward strand.
TCACAGAGAGTCCAGCAAACCACACCACAGAGAGTCCAGCAAACCACACCACAGAGAGTCCAGCATGTCACATCACAGAGAGTCCAGCAAACCACACCACAGAGAGTCCAGCAAACCACACCACAGAGAGTCCAGCATGTCACACCACAGAGCGTCCAGCAAACCACACCACAGAGAGTCCAGCATGTCACATCACAGAGAGTCCAGCAAACCACACCACACAGAGTCCAGCATGTCATGCGGCTCAAGAAGATAGGTGGCGTCAGTATGGTGTTCAGTTATGATGTTTGATGGCAAATAATGACAACCTCCAGCTGTGATGACGGCTATGCCAGTTTGCCTGCACACCTAAGCTGATATGTTTAAACTAATGGGTTAACATCTTGCAATTTGCTTTAAAAAGTCATGTAACACTTTAGCTACTAAATTTTTGGGAGGTGGTGTGGGTGACATAGTATGAATAATGTGGTGGGGTGTAGGTGGTTTTGGTGTAGAGTGGTGAGTTGTAGGTGGTGTGCAATGGTGTGAGTGGCAAGGTGTTGTGTTGCAGTATTGTGTGGGAGGTGTGGGGCAGTGTGTTTGGTGTGTTATGAGTGTAGCGGTGGGTTGATGTGATGTGATGTGAATGTTGTGTTGTGAGTGAGGTGGTTGTTTAGTGTGGCATACTGCCTCCCCCACACCAATTATAGTGTATCAAGAAAATTCAAATTTCAATTCCTGAAATTTCTAAAACAGTTGTTAGAATTTTTCATTAGAACCAGGGACCAGTTACATATAGCCATCACTAAATTACCAGTGTCATTATTAAAAATATTTAAGTGAATGTAATCACGATGCCTTTGCTGTTATTTCTCCATATTCATTTTGCCTAGTGTACATACACTGGATGTTGAAAACAGTTTATCCAGACATGTGGGTCTGTGTAGAGCATGGCGAGACATGTGCACTTGCATACATTCTACAGCAGTGAGTGAACCAATGCATGCATGGAAGAAACTTCGCACATGAGAGCTCACATGTAAGAGTGATTGACAGCTATTGGAATACCGAAATATGTGTGCTAAGCTTTAGCTCAGAGACCTTGATGAAGTACTTCAGCTGTGTTTTCATATAGGCCAAGCTTTGCGAAAAAATAGCTGTCTAAAAAACTCCTCTATTTTTGACCTCCTCTATTCACCTTTATTCATCTACTTTTATTGACGTCGATTTTTAGAAATGTATTAGATAATTTTTGCATGTCAGGCTCACTGCTTACTACCTAGGAATTCAAGCTTTGAAATTAAAGTGTGTAAATACTTTGCCATGTTTTCTTAGATCTTTCCCAGGTGTGGAATTCAAGCTTTGAAGTTTAAGGATGTAATTGTTCTGCTTTATTTTCTTAAATCGTTTCTAGGTGTGGAATGCAGTCTTTGAAATCTATCTGCTTTATTTTCTCAACTCTTTCGGTGGCATCTTTCTCTAGGCTCCTAGGCTGATTTATTGACGCAAGATAATTTTAAGTAAATTTCAGAAATTTTAAACATCCTAACACAATCAGCACAAAACAATATCTATGGGCCTCGGATTCAAAAGTTCTTTCTTTTCATAGGGGTAGCAGTTCTTGAGTGGCTGATTTCCTCAAGAATGTAATAACATGGAAATTTTTTTCTCTGCTAGTTTACAGGAAACTATTAAACCTTTTACAACAACTAGAACATATAGGATGCAGATCTCTGCCAAAGCCGAACAATTCTAAACTTATTCGTCTGATTCTTTTGGCTAAAAAATTAACAAAAAGATAACGAAGCAAACATGCATAAGTGTATCTGTATCATATAGGCTAGAAAAAAGACTCACAAAATATTTGTTCAATAATAGATATATAATCAATAATGCACAAATGTTCTTAATAGTGTATCTACCTTTTATTTATTCATTTTGGAGACGGTAATAGACTGAGAAATATACAACAAAGATCATAATCAGCGTTACACAGTTTTGCGAGAAAATCTGGAAATGGAATATCGAAGTATGCGTGCTAAACTTTACCCCAGAGACCTTGACAAAGTACTTCAGGGGTGTTTTCATACACGCCAAGCTTTGCGAAAGGATAACTGGCTAAAAATTTTGGCCTCCTCTATTCACCTTTATTCATCCATCTTTATTCACGTACATTCTTAGAAATGTATTAGATAGTTTTTGCATGTCAGGCTCACTGCTTACTGCCTAGGAATTCAAGCTTTGAAATTCAAGTGTGTAAATACTCTGCTATTTTTTCTTAAATCTTTTCAGTGAGGAATGCAGGTTTGAAGTTTAAGCATGTAATCACTCTGCTTTATTTTCTTTAATCTTTTCCAAGTGCTTAATGCAGTCTTTGAAATATATCTGCTTTATTTTCTTAACTCTTTCAGTGGCATCTTTCTCTAGGCTCCTAAGATGATTTATTGACACAAGATATTTTTAAGTAATATTCAGAAATTTCTCACATCCCAACACAAACAAAACAACGCAATATCTATGGGCCTCGGATTCAAAAGCTCTTTGTTTTCACAGGGGTGGCAGTTCTTGGGTGGTTGATTTGCTCAAAAATGTAATAACATGGAAAAATGTTTTTGTTCACTGCAAGTTTACAGGAAACTATTAATCCTTTTAAATGAATGGCAGATAGAATTTGAAATGACGTTGAAATAATTTACAAAAATTTCTTCAATTCAATACAAAGCATTTTCAATAATACCTGGTTAACACAGTTTCATATGTAACGGTATCAGCAGATTTGGCAAAATGTTAATTTTTCACTGAAAATCGAAAATGTCCCAAAACCTTCCTCAGTTATAGGGTATTCGGTTCATTCAATTTTTCTTACTTAACTTTTCCCCTGGCATCATTCCCAGGTGTTTGGGTGTGGTTAATTTACACAAGATGTTAAAATGTGGGAAAATATTATTCTTTACTTCAGAGCCACTTTAACCCTTCTCAAAATCAATAAGAGAACTTGAACAAAACAGAATGTAAAGAGTCTTTTGTTAACGTTCCTGAGCACTTAAAGCTTTCTCCATTTTATCCAAACAGCAATTATTATTACGCAGTCTCGCCCTTTATTATCACAAGAAAAGCTTTTAGCCCAATATTTGCTATACAAACACCTTGAAAAGCTTTCAAATCTAAAAAGATATTCCTTTCAATCTTAACAAAACATCTTATTGCGTGTCTCCCAGGGGGATATATTATTCCAAGCATTACTTCCAACAAAAATAATAGAACACACCTGTGCTTTGATAACGAAGATTTAATTCCAGCTCTCAAACGAAACTGCTTTTGATCTTCTGCACAACCACACTAAATTACTTATTTTCTGCACAACCACACTTAATTACTTATTTTATGCACAATCGCACAAATTTTTTATGCAATCGCACATATTGACTTATTTTCTGCGAAATCGCACTTTTTTGCTAACATTCACTAATTTAATTTTTCACTAAAAATCGAAAATGTCCCAAAATCTTTCTCAGTTATAGGGCGTTCGGTTGATTCAATTTTTCTTACTTAACTCCTTCCCTGGCGTCATTCTCAGGTGTTCGGGTGTGGTTAATTTACACAAGCTGTTAAAATGTGGGGAAATATTTTTCTTTGCTTCAGAACCACTCTCAGAATTATCCCAGCTCAAAATCGACAACAGAACTTGAATCTTTGAATTCCACACGTAAAGAGCCTTTTGTTCAGGTGGCTGAGCACTTAAAACTTTCTCCATCTTATCCAAACAGCAAATTATTATTAAGCAGTCTCACCCTTTATTATCACAAGAAAAGCTTTTAGCCCAATATTTGCTATGCAAACAGTTTGAAAAGCTTCTTTCAATCTTAACAAAACATGTTTCCCAGGGCGCTATATTATGACAAGCGTTACTTCCAACAAAAATAATAGAACACACCTGCACTTTGATAACAAAGCTTTATTTCCAGCTCTCAAACGAAATTGCTTTTGATCTTCTGTCGCTAATTGACAATAATGGAAAAGTTGAGCTGTTTACTTGATAAGTAGCAAGGGAGGAAGTAATGCACTACCGATACTTGCAGCTAAATGGATGGGTGGCTGCTGTGACTTGTTCATCTATTATGTTATTTTTTACAGTACATAGAAACATGGAAACAGAGAATAAGGCAGTTCTACCAGCTCAGGTTTCTATGAAAATGTCTGCAAAATTTATTTCTATCATAGGGGTTTTTAGTTATACCCTTGTACCAAAACAGCCAACATTAGCATGATGAAAAATGCTTATGAAATAGCAAAGGAGATCGACTTAAGGAAATAAAAGACTAAGAATTGTTTGTATTATAAGCAACTATATCAAACATCTGTTTTAGTTCAACTGAAATTTCTGTTGTAAGGCAGTCATCTTCTTGCTCTTTCGAAAGTCAGTGTTGTCTAAATCTTTATTTTATTCAACAGACACAGGATGTAATCTGCAGTATAATTAATAATGCGAATTAATGTCAATTACCATTTCAAATTACTCGGTTTATCATTAATTTTGAATTATTTTAACTTCAGTTAAAAGCAGCAAAGAATAAGAGTTGTCCAACGAGAAATTTAAAGCAATGAATCACACAGTAGAAACTTCATCACTAGACAAGTACTTCGTCTCTAAGACAAGTACGAGAAGGCATAGGAATCATTGGATCAAAACTATCCTAGTTTTTGGGTCAAAACTAGAATTCATTCTTTGCTTAGGTACATTTTTGCTACATGAATTAAGAGGAAAGGACACAAAACCGTGTTGAAAGTACTGGTATTGAGCATGGCAGGTACTGCGCAGAAAGAATAGGGAAAGTACGGAAAGAAATCAGATTTAGTAATTCCCCTGTTTCAGTCGTGAAGTGAAATGTTTAATCTGTAAACTTGTGGATTACTTTGCATGGGAAAAATGTAAACTGCCAAGAAAGAAATAAGATTAAACATGATTAGTTGCTCTGTTACATTATAGAGTCACAAAAGCTACACAAACATCATGCAATGATGATGATATGGTATAAAACAACATAACATAGAATTAGTAAATCGTAATTCAAATTTTAGTATAAATGAACATCTGACATACGAATATTGAAAAACGAAAAATATAAATATTTATATTAAAAAGACTTTGTCTTTATTAAAAAATGATTTGCAAGTATTCAGAATTGCTTTATTGGTATTCAATGATAAACGTTAAATGTGCAAAGCATAATCGTTCATAGCTCGGCAATTAGTCTTTAGCCGACTAAGAGGTTTTAATATTAGAATAACGAACAAGTGAGGTAAACCAAAGTCTGTGGCAAGTTGGCATAGATATATGAGGGCACTAAGGTTAAAAAGTGGCTTTTCACTATTGTACTATATTATCTATGCTTGGTTTCTCAAGTCTTGTGAAAATTTTCGTAATAGCCTGACGATTTTCACAGTTTTATTCTAAGACATCCACATTGTTGATCCTGTAAAATTTTATCTTCATTAGCTTCTAGCTTTAGTCACCTGTACAGTTTTCTCTATATTACTAATTGAAAAATGTCCATTAATACGAAATTTCCTCAACAGATCATTAGAAAAATCTCTTTGCAAAAGTGTTGGCGGAATTGGAGGTTTTCAGAACTTCTCAGTTATGAAAGCAAACACATGGTGCTGCCAGAAACAAAGTAAATTCCAGAATTCTAACTACATAAAAGACCATGGTGGTAATAAGCATGAGTAAAACTTTTCAATAAAAGCAAGGCACGATTGCGTGACAAATAGAAAAAATATCATTACTAGTAAGAAAATTTTCTGCATCAATATAAAAATATGAACAAACATTCGTGGGGTAATTTTTTGCTCAACCATGGTCGGCTAAGGGTTAAATATGTTGCATTTATATGACTTTGTTACCACGTTTGTTACCCAACATATTTGAAAGCATGTTTGTTTTCAATAATGACAACAGATAGACAACATAATAAATTTCACTTTCCGAATGTTCTGAAAGAAGAGTTTGGTGTCGGGAGGTGGCAATTTTTGTTGAGCGCATCCATCAACGCTATAGCATTCTTTTCTGTTATCTTGCTTGCGACACCTTGATTATAGAATGGCTGCAAGCACGGTAACGTGTGGAGTCGGTGTTTAGGAGGCTATTGATGCTGGTTATGGTGAGGTAGTGGCATTGGACATAATCTGCCTGTGAGAAGCACAGAGGGTTATAATTTCTGATGCTAATAAAGAAAGGGTGAAGGTCATGAAACAGTCTGAATGGAAGAAAGAAATAAAGAATAAGATAGAATGTTTTATAAAGAATGAATGTGCAGAAAAATGCAGGAGCAGCACTAAATTAAAATTTTTAAGGCACACCGAGTGGAAACGACAAAATTAAATAGACACTTAATAATAGAGACTTAAATAAAGAGGTTAAAGATATATTGAAAATAAAACTGAATATGATTAAAGTTAAAAGGAACTGCAAGAATGAGTTTAAGGATCAGTTATTATGCCCAGTGTGTGGGGAAGATGATGATACTACTGAACATATGCTTAGATGCGACAGTTATGGAGAATGGAATAAAATTTTTAACTCAGATATATTAATGAACAATGAAAAGGAAGGATTGCTAGAAATTAGAAATCTAGTGAACGAATGCATGGAATACAGGATAAAGACAAATAAAGACATTAAACTTGGAAAAGACAACTAAAAGATCAGCATTATAGAAGAATAGACTTTGCACCCTATAAAGGTGCCCGCCTCTGATAGGTGGAGAGAATCGAGTATCGCAATCGAGGCTTCTGCTACGAAACTACTGCCGGAAGCTATATAATTAGGCTTACAACTATTTTATAAAACTTGTGTAAATATAATTTGTATATAAAAATTTAGTTGTCATTTTACTTGCTTTTAATATATTGATTTGCTATTTCTTACAGTCATGAGGATGACAGAATTACTGAGAGACGTGCTGCGTTTATGCACAGTTTATTTACTAATCAGTCTACTAGATGGTGCCACATCTGATAAGCCTGCTCATAAGCCAAATGCTTGTGAGATTTGTCGTAATTTTGTTGATACATTTAAAAAGGTTTGTCAGCTTGTTTATGTACTGCTACTTAAATGTTAGAATCTAAAATATTCTGTGTAAATTTATTTCAAGTATTCACTTTTTTGTCAGTAGATAATGCAGTCTATTTTCTTGTATTTGGCATTAGCAAATTATTAGTGATGTTGCGAGTGTATATAATTAGTGAGTATATAATTATTACTAGTGATGAAGATAGTATTAGTGACATTTTCACATTGGGAACCATGAACTAAATTTTGCAATTTAAATTTGAAGTTTCAATGCCCATTTACGTAAGAATCACAATTGTTGTCAGCTTGTCAACTTCTCCCTGAGAGTAAAGTAGCACATGTGAACAACTTTGGCAACTTCTCTCGCAACTTGTTGCACAACTTCTCTCTGAAAGCAAAATAGCACGTGTGAGCAGCTTGGGAACTTTTCTCGCAACTTGTTGCACAACTTCTTTCTGAGAGTAATGTAGCAGGTGTGAACAGCTTGACAATTTGTCTTGCAATTTATTGCGCAAGTTAACTCTCAGCAACTCTCGCTCTGTTCGCACATGCGACCCTACTGTTAGAGAGAAGTTGTGCCACGAGTTGTAAGAGATGTCTCTACATCTGAACGTGCCATTAGCGTATGAATTTATGATAGTGATTTTATATTCTATTCCACACTGTAAATTTTATACCATAAATATTTTAAATATAACTTAACCTTTTCGCTACATAGTTGCTTATTAACAGGGCCACATTGGATTTTGCACATTTGAC
>JAQGDQ010001672.1:0-30258 GCA_030141605.1 Tubiluchus corallicola
GATTTGGACATTTTAGTGAGTGTAAGTGTGTACACACTGATTTCTAAGTCAGATCAGGGTCAGATAGCAGTCAAGGTCACAGGTCAGACAAGGGTCAAGGTCACACACTGATTTCTATGTACCAATGGCTTGTTTGCGCTTCAACGTCGGTTTATATTGCACATTGTAATTTATTTTTTCAGATTGGTAAAGACAGAGTGTTGGGCTACGATCCTTGTTGTCTTAGTTTCTTTAGCAAAGGAGAATATCTGGTAGCGGGCGGGTCCAACCAGCAGGCCACCTTGTACACAAAGGACGGGGTCAGTCTTGGTACCATTGCTGAACAGAATTCGTGGGTGTGGTGCTGTCGGGCTAAGCCAGATGCAAACTACGTGGTAAGTTATCTTTTGTAATTTTTTTTAGGTTCATTTAGTACAATAAGCAGTCTGTATATGCTGATTATTACTTAGGAACAGTCTGCTTGGGAGGGGGGGATAAAAAATTACCCCCAGACCGGTTTTTTGCATTTTGCCCTTTTACCACACGCATCACAGTAAACCCTTTCTATGACTTTTTCTAAATATGTTTTGTGCACAAAATACTTTCAGTTATTTATTTTAGGCGCATTGTCTCACCACGAAATAAAAGTGAAAATGCAATATGTCGATTTTTGTCGAAACTTTACTTCGCTTGTCTATACATTATACGGACGATGTATCTGATAAAACAAAATGTCAGTTACTCAAATTACTCCACCTAAAAGAAGAAAGTAGTAGACAATAAATTCAAAATAACAATGATTTTTGCACACGCGCTAGCAATGTCGGTTGTCTACAGTTATTCCAGCATAGATAAGGGAACGTAACTAAGTGAATTTAGATTTCGTATTACTAGTAAGTCACATGCCCTTAAGCAGAGGTATAATGTGTCCTATGGTGGTCAGCATAACCACAAATTATGCTGTTGCTGTTTACTGTTAACAGACAAATAAATTATATTTGTGGGATGGTCATACTTTACATGATATATTAGTTTGAGAATAAACTCCCGATATTTTGAATTTTCAAGCTAAACTTGATAGAGAGGAAAAGAAGGTTCCAGAGTGATAGTTATACCTAAGCATTACTGTCTTACAGTGTCTTGTTTTGTTATACAATGTTACGAGTGCCAGTCTTTGACAGTGGAGTGCCTGCTTATTGCTTAAGTCCAGGGAATGTATAGTGTTTGCAACTTTGGAGACTATCCGCAATTTTATTTATAAATATGCTCCAAAAGTTCCATTTGCAAAATATTCGCGAGTGTTCACTGTCTTCGCTAAAAGGTAACCAGTTTCAGCAGAAAGTTGTCGCAGCAGTCGCCGTCTTGTCAAAACGTTTCCAAAACATTGTAAACTTGTCTGAACACGCCTGACAAACCTGCGCAAACGCGTCACCAGTTATTCAAATTTCATATTTACTAGCTGTGCTCGCGCATGTCCTGTTGTGCGTATGCAGTTCGTCACAAACTGACACATCTGAATTGAGAGGTACCACACTTTTGTTTTTTGTGTAATGCGTTTCCCAAATGCACGTGCTAGTGCCCGTCTAACTAGCAAATGGCGAAACGCCTGTGACAGCGAAGAAGTAATGGCGCGAACGAGAAATTGTGTTTGTGTGGTAATAATTCTTTCACGTAAATAATTTTTGAAAAAATACTATGTTTCCTTTCAATATTTCAAAGTACAGATTGTTTTGACCTACAGTTTAAGATTGGGTCCAGTTTTGCTTTAATCATTTACAACAAAAACAATTAAGTCTGTTATTAAATTTTTTAGGCCATTGGTTGTCAAGACGGAACGATTGCTTACCACCAGCTGGTGTTCAGTACGGTTCACGGTCTCTACAAAGACAGGTTTGTGCAAAATATGAACGAAATTCGCATTTTAAAGCATTTTCAAAGACTGCAAATATTTAATTGGTTGGCTGTGGTGCATCTGAAAGTATTAAAGGTATTCGGTATTAAAGGAAAAAGCAACCCTCGAACAACGATCGTTGTATTCTAATATACGCTTAGAAATATTGAAATTATTATATGATGTACGTAACATAGAATGACTTGCTTAAAGGAAAGAACAAGTCGCTCAGTATGTTGGGTTTATTTTACTGTTATCACTTAAACTGTTTGTGGTATGCTAAAGGCAAGAACAAGTCACTAAGTATGTTGGGTTTATTTTACTGTTATCACTTAAACTGTTTGTGGTGTGCTAAAGGCAAGAACAAGTCACTAAGTATGTTGGGTTTATTTTACTGTTATCACTTAAACTGTTTGTGGTGTGCTAAAGGAGTGAACAAGCCACTCAGTATGTTGGGTTTATTTTACTGTTATCACTTAAACTGTTTGTGGTGTGCTAAAGGAAAGAACAAGTCACTCAGCATGTTGGGTTTATTTAATGTTATCACTTAAACTGTTTGTGGTGTGCTAAAGGCAAGAACAAGTCACTCAGCATGTTGGGTTTATTTTACTGTTATCACTTAAACTGTTTGTGGTGTGCTAAAGGCAAGAACAAGTCACTCAGCATGTTGGGTTTATTTTACTGTTATCAGTCAAGTTAGAAAGGTATAACAATGTAATTTGCACAAAAACTATCTATAAAGTGTATATTTAAAATCTACTACTTCAGAATAGAAACTTTCAGGCATGGTGGTTGCAGCCATTCCCTTCAAAATTATGACGTAGCTAGAGACTTCCTTCGTGACTTTTCTAAACGCGTCGTGGTTTTCCGCAAGCGCGTCGTGGCTTTTCGCGAGCGCATTGTGGCTTTTTGCGAGCTCATCGTTGGCTTTCCGCGAGCGCGTCGTGGCTTTTCGTGAGCGCGTCTTGGCTTTGTGTAAGCGCGTCGTTGGCTTTCAGCGAGCGCGTCTTGGCTTTTCGCGAGCGCGTCTTGGCTTTTCGCGAGCGCGTCGTGGCTTTTCGCGAGCGCGTCTTGGCTTTGTGTAAGCGCGTCGTTGGCTTTCAGCGAGCGCGTCTTGGCTTTTCGCGAGCGCGTCTTGGCTTTGTGTAAGCGCGTCGTTGGCTTTTCGCGAGCGCGTCTTCGCTTTGTGTAAGCGCGTCGTTGGCTTTCAGCGAGCGCATCTTGGCATTTCGCGAGCGCGTCGTTGGCTTTCCGCGAGCGCGTCGTGGCTTTCCGTAAGCGCGTCGTGGCTTTCCGTAAGCATGTCGTGGCTTTCCGTGCGTGCGTTGTGGCTTTCTGCGAGTGTGTCGTGGCTTTCCGTGAGCATGTGCTGCTTAAACTAATTCAAACTTCCGCAGCTTATAAAATTAGCTACTTAATTTTTTTGTTGTAAATGATTAAAGCAAAACTGGACCCAATCTTAAACTGTAGGTCAAAACAATCTGTACTTTGAAATATTGAAAGGAAACATAGTATTTTTTCAAAAATTATTTACGTGAAAGAATTATTACCACACAAACACAATTTCTCGTTCGCGCCATTACTTCTTCGCTGTCACAGGCGTTTCGCCATTTGCTAGTTAGACGGGCACTAGCACGTGCATTTGGGAAACGCATTACACAAAAAACAAAAGTGTGGTACCTCTCAATTCAGATGTGTCAGTTTGTGACGAACTGCATACGCACAACAGGACATGCGCGAGCACAGCTAGTAAATATGAAATTTGAATAACTGGTGACGCGTTTGCGCAGGTTTGTCAGGCGTGTTCAGACAAGTTTACAATGTTTTGGAAACGTTTTGACAAGACGGCGACTGCTGCGACAACTTTCTGCTGAAACTGGTTACCTTTTAGCGAAGACAGTGAACACTCGCGAATATTTTGCAAATGGAACTTTTGGAGCATATTTATAAATAAAATTGCGGATAGTCTCCAAAGTTGCAAACACTATACATTCCCTGGACTTAAGCAATAAGCAGGCACTCCACTGTCAAAGACTGGCACTCGTAACATTGTATAACAAAACAAGACACTGTAAGACAGTAATGCTTAGGTATAACTATCACTCTGGAACCTTCTTTTCCTCTCTATCAAGTTTAGCTTGAAAATTCAAAATATCGGGAGTTTATTCTCAAACTAATATATCATGTAAAGTATGACCATCCCACAAATATAATTTATTTGTCTGTTAACAGTAAACAGCAACAGCATAATTTGTGGTTATGCTGACCACCATAGGACACATTATACCTCTGCTTAAGGGCATGTGACTTACTAGTAATACGAAATCTAAATTCACTTAGTTACGTTCCCTTATCTATGCTGGAATAACTGTAGACAACCGACATTGCTAGCGCGTGTGCAAAAATCATTGTTATTTTGAATTTATTGTCTACTACTTTCTTCTTTTAGGTGGAGTAATTTGAGTAACTGACATTTTGTTTTATCAGATACATCGTCCGTATAATGTATAGACAAGCGAAGTAAAGTTTCGACAAAAATCGACATATTGCATTTTCACTTTTATTTCGTGGTGAGACAATGCGCCTAAAATAAATAACTGAAAGTATTTTGTGCACAAAACATATTTAGAAAAAGTCATAGAAAGGGTTTACTGTGATGCGTGTGGTAAAAGGGCAAAATGCAAAAAACCGGTCTGGGGGTAATTTTTTATCCCCCCCTCCCAAGCAGACTGTTCCTAAGTAATAATCAGCATATACAGACTGCTTATTGTACTAAATGAACCTAAAAAAAATTACAAAAGATAACTTACCACGTAGTTTGCATCTGGCTTAGCCCGACAGCACCACACCCACGAATTCTGTTCAGCAATGGTACCAAGACTGACCCCGTCCTTTGTGTACAAGGTGGCCTGCTGGTTGGACCCGCCCGCTACCAGATATTCTCCTTTGCTAAAGAAACTAAGACAACAAGGATCGTAGCCCAACACTCTGTCTTTACCAATCTGAAAAAATAAATTACAATGTGCAATATAAACCGACGTTGAAGCGCAAACAAGCCATTGGTACATAGAAATCAGTGTGTGACCTTGACCCTTGTCTGACCTGTGACCTTGACTGCTATCTGACCCTGATCTGACTTAGAAATCAGTGTGTACACACTTACACTCACTAAAATGTCCAAATCATAAAGATATGTACTTATAATATCTAATTGTGGTTAAGCGTGTTGAAGTCGTGCGAAAAATACCAATAACATTATCATTTCATTGAGAATTTATGATTTTATAGGAATTATAGGACATTTTTATAGTTTATCAAGTTTTATAGAAATTATAGGACATAACCCCAAAATATAGGAATTATAGGACGAGTCTTTAGGTGACCCCAGCTGGGCCAAAATTTGGCAGTGTCAAAAACTGTAACATTACAATGTTTTCTCTGCATGTTGCATCTGTTTGGCCTTGAAATTGTCAAAGAATACGTACTTTATCTGTTTTGGATGAAACGGTCATTTTTACACCCTAGCAACCGCCAAATTAAAACCTTGTACACCATAGCAACCACTGGACTTTTGAAGGGCCATACAATCTATTGTCCAAAATTGCTATAAAACATTTTGTTTACCGCATACATCACGTAGATTTTTAGCAATAAGTGCAAAATCCTACATAACTTGAAGATTCGTGATTCTCTGGGTCGCGACCTTTCAAACCCGGGTCATTCATTTTGACTCGTGGTATGCATCTTACGGCAAGGTTGCTGCACCAAGGTTTTGGCTAATTAAGAGAATATTAGGTCAACTGTGGAGGACGCTCGCCGCATGACTTACCGACTAACTAACTGACCTAATAACAAAAATTAAAAACAAATGAAATGCATTTGGATGTAAACCGAATAAAGCTGATTTTACCTGTTTACCGCTTAGTTGATAAAATGAAAGATTTTGTTTCCAGTCAGCAACGGCTAGCGTGTCGTAAGGTTCATCCCTAGAAACAAATAAAAATCAACGTTTAAACTAAGATACCTTGTGCGGCCCGCAAAAGATTTGTCAACCTAATGAAACGGCAACCCGGGCGATGAATTGAGACGAATGTATCAGGAAGATATTTTTCCAGCCGAAGTCCGCGCCACGATCGCAAAGATGGTGCGGGTAGTTTTTTCCCGCTAGATCGGATGCCATTAAACCTTACAAGGCGGTTGTCACTTAATGACACTGTTTCGGACATGACGAAATTTCACAATGCTCACTTGGAACCCAAAAAATGATGTAATCACAGCAAACTATCATGGAAGCTGCCATTGAAACGCTCAAATTTGCAAGAAATACGCCAGAAATATTTAACACTAACTTGGATGGATTCCACTGAAGAGACCATACAGGCATACCACCTCTGTCTATCTTCACTTTCTCCTCTCCAGCCTGGAAAGGAAACATAAAGTTTAAAAGTGCAACAGAAACCGGCTTGTAAGGATAACAGATTTAAAAAACTGATTCAATAAAATTAAAAATATGTGCGCTTGCATAGCAAAATCGTCCCTAAGTAGGCAATTAAGCTTTTCTAATTATTCACACATCCTGAATCTTCATTTCACGAGGATCATTTTGATACCAAGTTCATCGCTCTATGTTATTTCTAGCCTGAGATAATCCACATTGAAGTTGAGGTGCAGGCTGCACACTGAAGAACATAATCTTGAGAAAATCACTGTTAAGGTCAGCCATTGTTTTTGTCACGTTTCTACAAAACACTTAGCAACCACACAAACGTTGATTGTTTCGGACTTGGCGAGAGAACACATCGAAGTTGCGTTTAAATCCAGTAGATGGCTCTTCCTGACGAAGATCTGGGCTTGGAAACAGAAAAAACCCGAAGCAAAATGATTGAGCTACTACTATCAGAATTTGAAAACACAACTTTTTTTATAATTGCAGTCCTATTTTGTGCCAGAAAACTGGGTGCAGGGTTATAAAATTAGATTTTTAGTATTTTTTGAAGATTTTCTTGATGATTTGATGCTAGAATACAAAAGTCCAATATGGTTAACATTGGTTTTTATAAAGGACAAGAAATTTGACCAAATTTGACCACATTTGACCAAATTTTTGGTGCATTCTATTTCGAAGCGCCATAGCATAGTTTTACCTATGCCGACTTACGGACGGCTTTGCTTTGCAAGCACACATATTATAAAAAAGTACCTTATTTCGAATGCTAACATTGCCATTGTACAAACCGATAGCCAAATACTGTCCATCGTTTGTCCAAGAACAGCTGCACACACGAGACGACGTTTTATGTTTCTGCACGGATTTTTGTTCCGGTGACCACAGACCTAAAAAACGGACTTTGTTCGTAAGATAAAGATGTACGCAGAAAACAATCAGCAACAGAAATAATTGAAAAAGTTTTAGTCAAAGATTGAAATGTATCATGGGCAAATGAGAGATGTTTGTGAAAATTTGTTTATTTACGCAAAATGATTTTTTTAACATTCAGATAAAACCTGCGTGAATCTAACTAGATTTGCCGCAATAGAAATTGGCGACCACGTTTAGTAGAATGGATTCCAGGACTTGTGTCGAAATTCTGACCCTGGTCAAAAGTGATTATTTATACCCTTTTTGGCAATGTTTACTTCCAGCCTTTAGCTGTTTGAACTGCTAATAATTGGAATTTGTCACAACAGTAAAGTAGCCGTTTCATTTTTTGTGACTGTTTTTCCCCTGCCCACTACGTTATTTGCAACACTTTTTGCAATGCTTCTTGCAACATTTCTTGAAACACTTCTTGCAACATTTCTTGCAACATTTCATGCAACACTTCTTGCAGCATTTCTTGCAACATTTCTTGCAACACCTCTTGCAACACTCCTTGCAACACTTCTTGCAACACTTCTTGTAACACTTCTTGCAACACTTCTTGCAAGATTTCTTGCAACATTTCTAGCAACACTTCTTGCAACACTTCTTACAACACTTCTTGCAACACTTCTTACAACACTTCTTGCAACATTTCTTGCAACACTTCTTGCAACACTCCTTGCAACATTTCTTGCAACACTTCTTGCAACACTCCTTGCAACGCTTCTTGCAACAATCGGGTACCTACCAAAATCACCACAAGCACAGCTTGCAAGCTGGTGGGTTACTGGATTGTACGACAGGCACTGTATGGCATCATTATGTCTGAAAAGTTTATAAGTTTATTTATTTCCACTCTGCATCTAACAGTTATAATAAAAATACAGATAATTTCACTGAAGTAAATATAAATATAAATGCAATATTATCCAGAAATTACAAAAGAGATTCTTATGCAGCATATACATGTGCAAATTACATTACAGAGTAATTTTGATGCATACAGTTTGAGCCTAAAAGCATAGCTTACCAGGCTAAACTGTGCGTGGAAATCTTAAAGAAATGATTAATAATTGAAATAGGGATAATATTTACATAAAAGTGGGGGGGGGGTAGTGAATGAAAGATGAAATGGAGCGAGAACTAAGAAAAACTGTGATCATGATTATAAAGTGTTCAGTAACCTGTTGAGCATAGTCACGTTTTATTAAGATTACTGTAGAAAAAGAATGCAGGTGATTACAAGCTTAAATAAGAGTCATACACTTCATGCGTGTAATGTATCATTATGTCCGAAAAAAATAAAAAATTAATCTCAAATAGAACTTATGGCTTGCATTTTTGAATGCATAACAAATAATAGCAGACTTTCGCTACATTACAGATCATTGTGGTGAAATTGCTTTCACGCTTTTAGCTGTATGTAGTCATTAATCAAGCCGACAATGAAAATACTTCCATCTAATTGCCCGGGTAATTTTTTTATCGCAAACCTTGGGAGGAGGAATTTTATATTTTTTTTGTAAGTTCATATACATACTTGATGCAGTCATTGATATAAAAGATATATACGCATATTTTTTAAATTTAAAACATAAAATGCAGCAATTATCATAAAATCGTTCATTTGGTGAATGCAGCACGCGGCCGTGTTTCTTCATGGCTAACCCTTGCCCAGCGTTCCCGTTTTGTATGATTCTCGTGGTACAGGAGACTAAAAAGTATCGAATTGTACTGCTGACCAAATGGAAAATAAACAAACTTAGATTTCAACTGATTTTAAATATCCCACAATTCAGCTTTAACCATTCACAAAGCTTTAAAAGATGTTTTCCTCCCTGCCTATATGACGTCTTTTGAGCTCACGAGGTAAGACAGAAACAATCTTTTGTGGCCAGCCTCTGTAAGGTATGAACAGTAATTTGCAAAAGTTTAAGACCAAGCTCGAGTTTTCGGGATTTTCATCATACTGTAGCCTGATTGCATAAGATTCTTTGTTGATTGCATCATACTGCTAGTGGTTTGAAACAGTACGTCTAGTGAGTATGAGTGACTCATTTGCCTGCCGTTTTTCCATTTTTCTTGTGATCCAAAAAATGGGCAAAAAATCGTCATTGAGTGAGACTCAGAGGGTTCAAATCGTGACTTTACATCAAGAAGGATATACTGAAAGGGTGATAAGTGCTAGATTACGGTTTTCCAAGACAGCTGTGCACCAAGCTATTGTCAAATTCGAGACTGATGGCACTGAGAGTGATAGGAAACGGTCTGGACGTCCGCGGAAGAGTACCCAAAGAGACGACCACATCATGAGACGCATGCAAGACGGAGCTCCTTGTCACAGATCGAAGGGGAGAACAACATCGCCGTACTTGAATGGCCTGGAAACAGCCCGGACTTCAATCTGATAGAGAATATCTGGGAGATAGTGAATGATGAGGTGGCAGACAGGCAGCCATCAAGTGCTGAAGACTTGCGAAGAGTTATCAAGGACGTTTGGGTTAAAGAAATTAGTTCCGAGTACTGCCAAAACCTAATTTCCAGTATGCCTCTTAGAATGAAGGCAGTGATTGACAACTTCGGCGGCCATACAAAGTACTAAAATGTTCAAGGACTGTGACTATATTTGGATAAAAACATACAAACTATGCTTTAGTATATTTTTCTAGAAGAAAGAATGAATAGTTTTTAGATGGAACCGTGTTAAACAATGGTTTTGTCAATTTTCATGAAAAAAATCACTTTGGTCTTAAAGATTCTTTGTATCATCTACAAAATACTATATTGTATGGAACTTACAATCATGTGCAAAAGTTTAAGACCAAAGATCGGAACTTTATCAGCAACCAATGTAACTCTCTTACAATGGGTGTAATATGATCATATTTTCTAACATGACTACAGTCATACCTCCGTTTTCGAACGTCTCCGTACTCGTACAAATCGGTTTTCGACCAGAAAATTCGAGCTGAAATTGTCTCCGCTTTCGACCAGAATTTCGGTACTCGACAAACCCCCAAACACTTAATGAACGCATGCGCTGGGAGCCGAGTAGAGCCGAGCGTAACCGACCGTGCCTGAGAGTAGTCATGCACAAGATTTGAATCACCTAACACCGCTGACTGCTTTCTACGCTTATTTTTCTCCGCTTTTTCATGCCGGAACAATTACCGTATATACTCGCATATAAGCCTACATCGCATATAAGCCGACCCCCTAAAACTGCTTTAAAATGGCCAGTTTTTGCAAAAACCCATATATAAGCCGACCATCAACTTGTCTAATTTTACTCCATACCCAATCAACAAAATTCATCCCTTTTTGTCACATATATTTATACATTTTTAATATTTTTTATCTAATGAATACAAAAATCAGACATTTATTGAAATGTGAATTTTTTTCTAAAAAAAAGTGGGTGGACGGCGATCCCCCACAATCAACTTGTCTAATTTTACTCCATACCCAATCAACAAAATTGATCCCTTTTTGTCACATATATTTATACATTTTTAATATTTTTTATCTAATGAATACAAAAAGCAGACATTTATTGAAATGTGAATTTTTTTCTAAAAAAAAGTGGGTGGACGGCGATCCCCCACGATCCCCCTCTAATACACCACTGGTGACACACAACCAAATAAAGAGTCAGATAGCGATGAAAATGTGTGGCTGGAAAATTGGCATTAGTGTCTGTCCTTGTGTTCATTTTGTTTCATGCGTATATAAGCCGACCCCCTGATTTCAGTATTGTATTTTATAGTTCTAAATTTGGCTTATATGCGAGTATATACGGTATGTTTTCTTATCAATTATATAACATCTACTGTCCGAACAAACATTTTTGCATTATTATATTTCGTTTTAGTAATACTTTACAGTTCAGTTGGTGCTTGAGAACGGATTATTTGCTTTTATATTATTTCTTACGGGAATAAATGATTCAGTTCTCAACCATATCGGTTTTCAAACACTTTTTAGGAACGAATTATGGTCAAAAACAGAGGTACTACTGTATATTATATGTATACTTTCACTGCATCACAGATACAAGCCTTTGTGGTGACATTTGCTGTCATGGTTGTACGTAGTCAGTAATAAAATGGATGCTGCACTAGACCAAGTCCTGCACAGTGCGGTGCTGGGCCTAGCCTTACTGTACGTAGTCAGTAATCAATTGGATTCGGCACTAGACCAAGTCCCGCACAGTGCGGCACTTGGTCCAGCCTTACTGTACGTAGTCAGTAATCAATTGGATTCGGCACTAGACCAAGTCCCGCACAGTGCGGCACTGGGCCTAGCCTTACTGTACGTAGTCAGTAATCAATTGGATTCGGCACTAAACCAAGTCCCGCACAGTGCAGTACTTGGCCCAGCCTTACTGTACGTAGTCAGTAATCAAACGGATGCTGCACTAGACCAAGTCCCGCACAGTGCGGTAATTGGCCCAGCCTTACTGTACGTACTCAGTAATCAAACGGATGCTGCACTAGACCAAGTCCTGCAAAGTTCGGTACTTGGCCCAGCCTTACTGTACGTACTCAGTAATCAAACGGATGCTGCACTAGACCAAGTCCCACACAGTGCGGCACTTGGTCCAGCCTATGTACCGTGCAAATGTTTGTAATGCGCGTTTCCACGGCAATGCAAAACTTACGAATACTTCAAAATCCCTTCTAGTTTGTTCGTCCAGATGATGACAGTCTTGTCCGCAGAGCCGGAAGCAAATCTCTTTCCATCTTTAGCATAAGCTACACAGTACACGGTGTCCTTGTGTCCCTTCAACGGCTGAATTAACGTCCCGTCGGCGGTGTCGTAGATGAAGACTCGACTGCCGGCAGCCACGACAAGCTGTGACCCGTCCGGACGAAAACAAAGGTCATAGATGCTGCAAAAAGAGAAAGTCATAGATAAAATTTTAGAGAACAAATCAGGTAAATGGTAAGGGTGAGCATGAAACATTTGAGTTCAATTCGAACGAGTTTTTAGTTCAAGTTTTATTCATACCTAAAAAGGTCATAGATGCTGAAAAAAGAGAGTCATAGATAAAATTTTAGAGAACAAATCAGATAAATGGTAAGGGTGAGCATCAAGCATTTGAGTTCAATTCGAACGAGTTTTTTCAGTTCAAATTTCATTCATACTTAAAATTAAAGATTCGAATAATTAAGCTCTTCAACTACATATGTTCTTTATCATTATAACGTTTGAAACGCTATGCAGTCGGCACAATTTATCTGTAAAATCTGCATAAAAGTTTTAATTAATTAGTGATTTTATTACTGAACAAAATCAAGCAATATGCACGATCTTTGTGCGACTGCTTTTTATTAGTGATTCGAAAATTTATTGGAAATTCTTTAAAACTGAATTCAAATTTGATTTGGGTTCGGAAATGCTGAAGTCTAGTTTGAATCGAGTTCGAAAACTTCTCACAAATTCGATTTGAATTCGTTTTCTGGTAGCGAGTAAACACCTCTAACAATAGCGCAACCTATTATCTTTCTTCCTACCACTTCCACTAACACATCCTTCTACCCTTCCTGTGTGATCTAACCTTTCTCCCAGTTCTTTTTTGTTCACTCATCCATTCTTATTTTATCTGGTTCACATGACAGTGGGCTTATACAAGCCTTTGCTTCTCTAGCCCACTGCAGTACAATTATTCTTTTATGATAACGATAGTGTATGAAACATAACAATTTAATACAGTAGATGTAATAATTTTGATGTCACTGTGTGTTTTATATTGTACTGAATGTGATAATAATAATAAATAAAAAAATAAAAAATTAAAGAGCATGAAAGAAATGCCTAAAACTTTATTGGGTCGGTAAACAAAGTAAAGCTCATGTTACGTTGAGTCATAGGTCATTAGTCATGTATTTTACATCATGAGATATTTCACTCCCACTTAGCAATGGTACCCGAGGATGATGGACACCAATGTATTTTCCTTTTTTATAACAAAAAATAAAGTGTTAACCTAACAAGGATTAGAATAATTATCACAGGGGAAGCATCTAAAGATCGGAGGGGTAAAAAGCGATCAATCGCGCTTAACCCCTCTCCGCATTGTAAGATGTATCTGAGTAAGATGTAAGCAATAATTACCGGAGTAATATTTGTTTTATTTTTTATTTCATTTCATTAACTTTTTAATCTGTCAGAAAATAGCCATCAGTTGATGTTGTATTTTGCAATATTTTGACAATAGATAAAATTTTGGAAGGAGTTTACAACCCTAGCCCTAACCATATTTGTAACAATAACCTTAACCCTAATCCCAACCTAACCCTAATCCATATCCTAATCCAGCAAACGAATTTCTTGTTTGTGGGGAATTGCAAACTTTAGCCAAAATTTTTACTACAAGAGAATATTTGTTTACATCTTACTCTATTTTTAAAATTTACTGGTCATTTAATAAAGTTAATGAACGGAACCAGTACCAAATAGCCTTTGGATTTTTTTTTCATTTGCCGCTTATTAGAATCACTTTCAAATATTACGTAAATTTGACCTAAAAATTTTGGTAACTTCAACGGTCTGGCCTAAGTGACTTTCATCTTTATGGTAACATGAGCTATCATCTGCTAAACCAATATTAACTAACTGAAGTCAATTAAATATCAAAATTATAATAAGAATTATGGTGACAATCTCGATAATGTCTGTATATGATTTCGAATTACATCCATTCACATTAGATTTATTATATACAATGTCATTATATACAACATTATGAAAGATACATCAGCACATAAAGTCAACAAATTTAAAAAAGAAAAAGGTACCAACCACTGTTCAACTTTGTCTTTATCGTGAACTTTGTCGAGCCAAGTCGGAATTGCTCTCATGCTTATGCAATCTTTAAAATTAACGTTTAGTTTAACTATGTTTTCCAACTTTTCAGCTTCACATTATTTTCACGCTTGGAATTTTGCGCCAATGAGAGTAATCTTCTCAATAAGTCAAGAAGTCTTTCTCAACGGGCGCCAGCAACATTATCAATACCATTAATTAATTGTCTAACATTTAGTCATTTTAATTAACCACTAAGGTATTATTCGCTAAAAATTAGTTAGACAAGTGAAATTCATCATGACAGTAATTAGAACAGAAAATAACTTATCATTTTTACTTGTTTCACATGCTGTCGGAAAAACAAAATTTACTTTTCGTTTATGCCGTGGGAATTCACGACGAAGTTACGAAAATGGCGTCCGCTGCAACGTGTAAAGCCGGTGAAAAGTGTTCTAACACGTTCAATACAGAAAATTTAACAAATCTTGATGAAATAAAAGCCGCGTATGATAAGTTGTGTGTTGACGAAGAGGAAATTACAGCTGATCTTGACAAATTACTGCAAGATCAGTATAATCTTAATGCAAAAGTGCAGGTCTGTAGGTCTGGCCTAGTTACATGTTGCAAATCATTTTCACGTAACACTAATTTGCCGCAAGATATTTGTGTTAAAATTTTAGATTAAATTTTTGGGTAATCCAAACATTCACCTTATATCAAATTGTCAAACAAATTTTAATGATATTTCAAGACTTGTCAAAAAAGGCCCAGTCAGTAGCTTAGTACTGACGATTAATATGATTAAGATGAAGAACCTTTGCAGGTTTGGTACTTAGAGGTGGGCATGCCTAAGGTGAGGTAGGCAAGCAAATTTTTGAATTTATGTTATCCTTTTGCAGATTTCTGATTAGACAGAAATCTAATTATTGACAAGTAAATTTTATGAAAATGAATTTAGAGAAATTATGACGTAGACAATTTTAAGCAAAAATTCTTAGCGCATTTTTTCATGTATTTTAGCAAAAAAACAATTTATATGCATTTTTGTGTGGTCGTGACAGGGCATTAATCGTAATCGACTAATTGGATTAGTCTGGATTGCAACCTTTTATAAATCGATATAACTGACAAGTGAACAGTATTTCTCTTATTCGAGAGCAAAATCTATGTATTACTTACTGACTAAAACGCAGTGTTTTAACACAAATAAACAGAAACGGCTTTATCTTCATTTTTCTCACCTTATACAATGCACACAGAGAAACACAGTGTTGCAAACTCTGTGTCGTGACGCTAAAGTTGTCGCTGGTGTGTTTTGGGAAGAGCTAACAACTGTCATTGGCAGGTTTATCAGACTGTTTTTGAAGTTGCGATGTTCGTGTTGAACAGATGAAATCACTGGATGAAAATATTGTTTAACTTTGCGATCAGCATTTTACTCAAAATCATAATCTCATGTCCGCAAAAATGGTAAACGTAATTAAGAATAGTAAACAAAAGTCAAAATAAAGCCAAAATATCATGGCATGTGAGTCAAAACATTGTTATAACCACACAATTGTTTAAGCCCATTGCTTACCTTCAAATCTTACTGCCAATTGTAAAAACTATTATATTCACAGAGAAGCCAAGTAACATATAGAAACATATAGCAGTAGCAAGTACATAGATATGTTGAAAACTTCCAAGCGTTCAAACAGATGTCAGCACTGACTTAGTGGCAATGAAAAACTAAATTTTAAAACTACAAATCAAAATTAATAATAAACTGTAAATTAAACGTTCGCATCTGAGACGGCTTTAAATTCATTGGCAGTAAAAACGCAGGAAGCGGCCATGTTTTCCCACGGCTAACTCTCGGCCAGGGTTGCCGTTTTGTATGATGCTCATTGCACTGGAGACTAAAAGTAGCGAATTTTCTGCCAAATCTGCCGTTAACGGCCGCGTAGTGTTGCATTTTATACTATAATTATCAGAACATACACGTTCATGATACCAGAAAGAGACTATGCAATAATCGATAATTATACGATAATTTACCAATGCGAAACTAAAAAACGAAGCGTGAAAAAATGTGTATTGAAAAAATTTAAAAAGTTACTGCTAACCAGTGAGAAATAAATAAAATTTGATTTCAAATGATTTTAAATATTCCACAATTCAACTTTAAACATTCACAGCACTTTAAAAAAATGTTTTTTTGTAAAAAACTTCCCTACTGACATCTCTTGAGCTCATGAGGTACGATGAGGAGAGACGGGAACTTTTTTTTGTGGCCGGCCTTGTAAGTAATAAAATGTGTGTTTGAGACTGTAAATCAGGGTGTGCAAATTGCGGCCCGCCGAGAGAAATTGTGCGGCCCGCGAAGAGATTTGTCAAGCTAATGAAAGTGCGGTCCGGGCGACTAATTGAGTGTATCCAGCCGAAGTCCGTGCCACGATCCCAAAGATAGTGCGGGTAGTTTTTTCTACTAGATCGGATGCCATTAACCCTTACAAGACGGTTGTAGCTTAATGTCACTGTACTACACAGACTGTGTGATACACATTACTAATACGCATTGTAATGAAATTACCACTACCTGTCCTGAAAGTAGAAATATATGGTTTGTAATATAAATTTTAATAACTAGTTTCTTGAGTGTAGTAGTAATGATGTACGCGTTTCGGAGGCAAAAAAATCGTTATTAGGCCTTTCTGTACTTGATCAAACTGCCTGTGGCCCTCAGGAATTGAGGGAAAGTTTAATGTGGCCCGGCTAGTCAGATAATTTGCACACCCCTGTTATAATGAGCTCACGAGGTATGGTGAGGAGAGACGGGAACTTTTTTGTAAGTAAGAGAATGTGTGTTTGAGCCTGTAAATCATAATTATGTTTACAATACGCATTTATATGATTGGATATTCCATTAAATTATTTAATAAATGATACAAAATAAATAATATATTGTTTTGTAATTTGTAGGAACTCAATAAGCTATCACCGAGGCTCGGGTTGCTGGACACGGATGCAGCTCAACTATCCGGCATGATCAGCTTCACTTCAACTCTTGCCGACAACGTCAGCAGTAAGGTCCGACAGCTGGACATCGCCAAGAGCAGGGTCAGCGAATCGTTGCAGCGAGTCGAGGACATCCTAGACCTAAAGTTCTGCACGGACGGCGTTCAGGCCGCTCTTCAAAACGAAGACTACGAGCAGGCCGCCGCCCACATCCACCGGTTCTTGAGTTTGGACGAGAACCTCCTGCGTCACACGGCGGACGAAGGCGGACAGTTGGACATGGCGTTTAGTCTTCTGCACGAGGCCACGAATAAGTTGATCAGCTTCGTCAGAAAAGAGTTCGACGATGCGGTCGCTAATGGCGACGTTGCTTCCATCGAACGATTCTTCAAGATTTTTCCGTTGCTCAATCTCCACGAGGAAGGGTTGAGAAAGTTTTCGGCGTACCTGTGTTCCAAGATTGCCGACACGGCAAACAAGAACCTCATCTCTGCTTTGGCTACGGATGCGAACGATAAACGAGCGAGCGTCATTTTCGCCGATACGATAACGTTGTTGTTTGAAGGTGCCGCGCGAATTGTGGAAATTCATCAGCCGCTGGTGGAAACTTACTACGGTCCCGGAAAGATGCTGATATTTATGCAGTCGTTGCAGAAAGAGTGCGACCTTCAAGCGCTGAAAATCATCGCGGAGTTCCGCTCTTTTCGGCAGTTCGACCAAAAGCACAAGCAGATCGGCCAGAGTAAGAACAACGTCGTCGAAAAGCTGGACGCCAGAGACCTGGACGTTTTGCTAGCGGAAGTGACCCTGTTGAACGCCAGAGCCGAATTGTACTTTCGATTTGTGAAGCGAAGAGTTCAGAGCGACATTGATGCTGCAGCTCAAGACGAAACTGCAAACAATAAACTTGCGAAAGAGTTAGAACAGTTTATAAACGGCAGCGATCTTAGCAGGTGTATGCAGGAGCTGCTTGGCTGTTATATTTCCATGGAGGAATACTTCATGCGTGAATCCGTACTGAAAGCGGTCAGTATGGACTATCTGGAGGACGACTGCTTGACGTCCAGCATGCTGGACGACGTGTTTTTCATAATTAAGAAGTCCATCAGTCGCGCCGTGCAAAGTTCCAACGTCGACGTCGTCTGCGCGATGCTGAACCACGCTTGCATCATTCTCGAACAAGACTACCGAGACGTCCTGTACGAGAAACTACGCGCCGGGTTCCCGTCCGGCCTCATGGACTTTCAGCAGGCGTACACGGTTTTTCAGTCCAGCTTACAGCAGGGCAAGTTGTCCGATACAGACAAAGCCCGGCTGAATTTTCTCACCACGCTAAACAACACCGTGGTCAGTATAGAACATCTTAAGACTCTCAAGACTTCGCTGCAGGCCGATTTCGCTCGCCAGCTGTCTCAGATGTCCGAACAAGCGAAGGCGAAACTGGACAGCTGTCTGAGCGATCTGGGCTCGGTGTCGAGCAAGTTCAAATCGGCGCTGGACTACGGCGTAAATCAGGTGCACAAGAACGCCGTGAAGCCGCGCGTGAAACCGTGGATCGAATCGTTCGTCACCGTCAGCCACTGCATCAGCGAGGCGGAGTTTTCCAACTACGAAGCCAACGATCCGTTCGTACAAGGCCTGATCGTCAACATCGACGGTCTGCTGGAGTCTTTCAAATCTTCGCTGACGTCCGACAACTACGATCAGCTCATAACGTTGCTGACGTCCGAGGTCGCCAGCCAGCTTGAGAAGTATGCCCTGCGGTCATCGTTCAATAGGCTCGGCGGGCTGCAGTTTGACAAGGAGCTACGGTCGCTGACCGGCTACCTGACGTCGAAGACTCCTTGGACGCTGCGCGATAAGTTTGCCCGTCTGACGCAAATTGCGACGATTCTGAATCAAGAGCGTGTCGCAGAAATACTCGACTATTGGGGACCGAATTCTGGCCCACTGACCTGGCGGCTGACCCCGACCGAAGTCAGACAAGTGCTCGCATTGCGAATCGACTTTCGCGAAGAGGACATCAAGCGGCTAAAATTGTGATTTCGCTGTATATAAACTTGCTAAAAATAAAACTCTGTATATATAATGCGCTTAAATAATATATAAAATTTTTATGCTTGTGGTGATACATTTTGAAACAAATTAGTGAAAATTTTGTGCAAAAAATATGTTGTATAATTGTAAAATCTGTGAACTAAAATGAGTTTTACTAATGAATGAGAAATATACTGACTTTCGTAAGAAAACTAGCAACACATTTATTTTCTGCAATTCACTTAAAGTAATACAGGATGATTTTTCGTATACTTCCTACTTTAAAGTACGGTAAAAAGTATACATTTTAACACAAGTAATACTGGAAAATCTATTCTGATAATTAAATAATAGATTAACATCTTACTTAAGAGCGGGTGAGCCCATCTAGTGATGACATCATGAACTAACATAATTTTCAACATCAAAATGTTCCACGAGCGTGTTGCACGTGTTTGCAAAAGCGAAAATTGAAGTACAGTGCTACTGTGAGATATTCAGTGTGTTTTACTAGAACTATGCAAGTTTTAAGATAAGAATTCAATTTTCAAATTTACCGCTGTACATGTGCATGAGTAATCAAATGCGGTAAGACAGCACGCAGGAGTTTAAATTTATATCCTCTGTGCATTAAGACAGCACGCAGTAGTTTAAATTTACATCCTCTGTGCATTAAGACAGCATGCAGGAGTTTAAATTTATATCCTCTTTGCATTAAGACAGCACGCAGGAGTTTAAA
Organism: Tubiluchus corallicola; assembly: GCA_030141605.1. Lineage (NCBI taxonomy): Eukaryota > Metazoa > Priapulida > Priapulimorpha > Priapulimorphida > Tubiluchidae > Tubiluchus > Tubiluchus corallicola. The sequence goes on from JAQGDQ010001672.1 coordinate 19,819, forward strand.
TTTATATCCTCTGTGCATTAAGACAGCACGCAGTAGTTTAAATTTACATCCTCTGTGCATTAAGACAGCATGCAGGAGTTTAAATTTATATCCTCTGTGCATTAAGACAGCACGCAGGAGTTTAAATTTATATCCTCTGTGCACTAAGACAGCACGCAGGAGTTTTAATTTATATTCTCTGTGCAGTAAGACAGCATGCAGGAGTTTAAATTTATATCCTCTGTGCAGTAAGACAGCATGCAGGAGTTTAAATTTATATCCTCTGTGCAGTAAGACAGCATGCAGGAGTTTAAATTTATATCCTCTGTGCAGTAAGACAGCATGCAGGAGTTTAAATTTATATCCTCTGTGCAGTAAGACAGCATGCAGGAGTTTAAATTTATATCCTCTGTGCAGTAAGACAGCATGCAGGAGTTTAAATTTATATCCTCTGTGCAGTAAGACAGCATGCAGGAGTTTAAATTTATATTCTCTGTGCAGTAAGACAGCATGCAGGAGTTTAAATTTATATTCTCTGTGCAGTAAGACAGCATGCAGGAGTTTAAATTTATATTCTCTGTGCATTAAGACAGCATGCAGGAGTTTAAATTTATATCCTCTGTGCAGTAAGACAGCACGCAGGAGTTTTAATTTATATTCTCTGTGCAGTAAGACAACATGCAGGAGTTTAAATTTATATCCTCTGTGCAGTAAGACAGCAGAGTTTAAATTTATATCCTCTGTGCAGTAGGACAGCGTGCAGAAGTTTAAATTTATATCCTCTGTGCAGTAAGACAGCATGCAGGAGTTTAAATTTATATTCTCTGTGCATTAAGACAGCGTGCAGGAGTTTAAATTTATATCCTCTGTGCAGTAAGACAGCGTGCAGGAGTTTAAATTTATATCCTCTGTGCATTAAGACAGCACGCAGGAGTTTAAATTTATATCCTCTGTGCAGTAAGACAGCATGCAGGAGTTTAAATTTATATCCTCTGTGCAGTAAGACAGCACGCAGGAGTTTAAATTTATATCCTCTGTGCATTAAGACAGCGTGCAGGAAATTATAATAATCAACATATTAAAAATAAAAAATAAAGGGGAATAATTAAAGAGATATTAGGATAGTGAATTCAGACAAGTGACATAGTCATTTATTTCACATTACACATTTACAATGGTTACATGTACAATATCTAGTGAAAGGGCCTACAATGGACATAATACAAATAAGAAATACTGCACAGGAAAAGCCTCAAACACTGTTCACTTATACACGAAGGTAAATGTGTCGCGGGCAATCAAAAAGCAGGGCTTGTTAGATTGTCCCACACAGTGATAGATAAAAAAGTAATGGAGATAATCTGAAAATTTAAAGTGAATCGTGTGATAAAAAAACATTTGTTCTTAAAATGGAATGATGTAATGAATGAAACTCATATATGAGATGATATAAAAGATAGAAGGACTATTATTTGTTAATAGTATGTAAAATTAAAATAACAAGTTTATAATCAAGTGGCAACATAAATCAATGAATATGGTAAATGGTATCAAACAATATTTAGTTTGGACAGTTGTTGTCCAGCGCGAGCTCTTGTCCCGAATCATTACGTCACAGCGGAGGCGGAGCGATAGGCCCATATGTTTGACGTCACTTCTCGGCCTTTTCTTGGCAAAGAGCGACAACATATCACGTGGCTTTCTTACCTGTTGCACGCTGCTGCCGCCTAGCAAACCACACTCCCTGATGCGCTTCACACCTGCTTGCATTCTGCGCTTCTTCTGGCGAGCCCGGGGAACCAGCTCAGAAACTGGAATGCTGTTGCAACCATTGAATTCACCTGCACACTGACTGTACCTGTAGCTGGGAAATACGTTGGGCGTGTAGTATGAAATTTAACGTACATTAAGCTGTAGTGCTTAATTGCTAGTCATGGAGATTTCAACGTGGTTATGGAGTATGATCTCGTCAGTGGTTTTGTTGCTGATGCTTATGATAAGGACAGGTAAATATTTGTTTCAGATGTACAAAACATGAAGTTCGTGCATAATCCTTGCTCTGCAAATACTAGGATAGCAGATTAGGTGACTTTATTGTCATTTTTCTAGATTCATATCTATCTATCGTAACCGCTCTTCATTACTAGTGTTCTGAAGATATATATATATATAAGATATTTACCATAAAAATCGATATTCATAACTATAAAAGCATAAAAGAACATCGCAGCATGAGAATAAAATTCACACAACTGTTAAAGGCAAATGCGTCCAGTGCAAACTAAAAACTACTGTGCCAAAAATTTAAAACAAAATATACATTATAATGTTACACGCAAATTATAATAGACTATATACAATATATACATACAATTTAAAATGGACGTGGGTAAATAAAATTTGTGGATGAATATATATTATCGTTTACGTATGTAGGGTTTTCAAAACGATTTAATGTGTGTATTTTTAATTTTGATTTTGATTTCGTCGAAAGACTTGATTTGTTTTAAATTTGATGGCAGGGGATTCCAAAGTTGAACTCCTTGTTTAGTGATAGAATTGTTGCCGTATTTGTTATTAGTGCGTGTTTGTTTAATATTGTGTGTTCTTGGATTTAATGTTGGCTCCAAGAGGAGTGGAAGCTTATTTTTGATGAAGGGCGTGTTAATATTGTTGATGTATTTATATAAAAACAGGATTGTGTAGAAGTGTTTACGTGCTTGTAAAATTGGGATTTTAAACATTGTTCTTAATTCTGTTGCAGAGGTTTGATACTCACTAATAATTGATAGATCAATTGAAATTAACTTCTGCTAGTATTATTGTTTTTATTATTCGCACCGTCAGTTGCTTGTCGATCTAAGTTTGTTTGATACTTCTATTAAAATTAGTGATTATCAACTTTGTATAATTTTATATAAACTAACTGAAGCTAGTTTTTGTTGGTATAAAGTGTGCAATTATTATTATTTACTACATTATTTGTAGCTGATGGAATGTCCCAAAACAAAACTTTAAATTCCGCCTTGGCTTGCTAACGGTTATTTATTCTGAGAAAATAAAATAAGAGCATTTTGCAAATTCAGGTGATCATACAAGATTGTTATAAAATAGGAACTAAATCAAAATATTAAATCATTTAGGTTTGAATTACAAAGTTTTTACAAAGCACAACAATTGTAAAGTAGTAAACTGCTACGTGAAATAGAAGTTAAACTTCTCTTTTAAGTAATACAAAAAAAATTAATAACACTCACATTAAACTTACGTACATTGGCCAGCCTGGCATTTAAACTTAAAGACATCAGAAACTGCAGAAACATGTCACAAGCAATTATCAAATCTTTGAATTTGGCTAAATTAAGTATAAAACAGATAGCAAACACCTAGACAGTGTAACAGTCTACTGTCCTACTGACTTCTGCATAAAACCAGATTGAATCACCTGAGTACATATAAGTACAGGCTAACAAATTTAAAGCAAGAAATTCATTCAAGGCCCAAAAGGTGGCAGCACATGACAGTTTCATTATCCCCAACATTATTAATTACTACAATTAGATCACTGACAGAAAACATCAAACTGCACAGATTTAAGGAAATTAAACTAATTTAGTGAAAGCAGTAAAGAAGTTTCGTAGCCACAGACTCAATGTTACAGCTGGCTTACAACAGGGAAGCGCAGATTGGGCAAAGGCTAACAGTTACGTCACAAGTATTCAATTCAATTTTAATTAGTTTTTTAAATTTATTTATCTCTTTATAATACTACAATAAAACATGATTAATAAAAGAATCGCTAGAGAAAGGATAGCGAAAAGAGTATAAAGTCACCTAGTCTGCTATCCTTCAGTAAGATGTAACCAAAGTGAGAGAGAGAGGAGTGTTGGCACAATTGAAACCACAGTGCTCTTACGCTCCTTCATCCTTATGAGAGAAAGTATGAAGTACTTTCATCAATGTTAACTTAAATGGTCTGGGCCACAAAATGTAGTCACTCCCTTTCAACTTTTAAAAAACTGTCAGAAAAGAAATATTTCAAAAGTATTAAGAGTAACACAATTTGATAATGGTAGTCACCTGCATTCTTTTTCTACAGTAATCTTAATAAAACGTGATTATGCTCAACAGGTTACTGAACACTTTATAATCATGATCACAGTTTTTCTTAGTTCTCGCTCCGTTTCATCTTTCATTCACTACTCCCCCCTCCACTTTCATGTATATATTATCATTATTTCAATTAATAATCTTTTTTTAAGATTTCCACGTACAGTTTGGCCTGTCAAGCTATGCTTTTAGGGTCAAACTGTATGCATCAAAATTATTCTGTAATGTAATTTGCACATGTATATACTGCATTTTATAATTTCTGGATAATATTGCATTTATATTTATATTTACTTCAGTGAAATTATCTGTATTTTTATTATAATTGTTAGATGCAGAGTGGAAATAAATAAACTTATAACAAACGGTGACATTATTACAATAACTATAATTCTGACATCTTTTGTTCTTTTCTGGTTTTAGTAAGAACATTTTTTACATATTCCTTTTCCACATGCTTTTGTATATAAATTCTTCTTCTTCTTTCTATTTCACATTCAACCATTTTTGCAAGCTATTATAAGCTTGTCGAGTTGCTGCAGGAGTATAATCATAAATATATAAACTAATTGTTATCATTATTAGGGGTGAACATTGAACGTTCGAATTCGATTCAAACGCGTTTTCCTATTTCGAGTTCAATTCGAACTTAAAATTATAGATTCGAATAATTCAGCACTTCAATCACATATGTTCCTTATCATTAACGCGATTGAAACTTCACACAATTAGCATAATTTAGCTGTGATTTCTGTACACAATTTTTAAACAAATTATCAGCGGTTTTACTGCAGAGCAAAATCGAGCAATATGCACGATCTTTGTAAGATCACTTTTTACTAGGAGAATCTTTCAAACTCAATTTGAATTCGAAATGCTGAAATTCAGTTCGATTCGAATTCGAAAGTCACAAATTTGATTCGATTCGAATTTGTTTTGTGGTAGAGAATGCTCATCCCTTATACCTGTTAACTTGAGCTAAAATTCTGCAATGATGTATATATATATGTATGTAAAATGCATGTTGCTATGATATTCTATTGATGTGAAATTGAAATTGAAATTACCAAACTGAGAATTTTGATTCTAGTACCAAAACTCGTTGTGTAAAAGAGATTACACAATGGACTGTTCTCCATGTCCTCCTTTGTATCATCATATCAAAGTTTACGTTGGACCGATCTGTAACATCTCGGCAACATTAATAACCTTGTTAGAAACTTTATAGAACATTTAACATAAATCTTTCTTGCTTATTAATCTGTTTATTCACAAAGACTGCTGCCATAATTTAGTTGTACTTCACTGTCACAACAAACATATAAAAGCCTAGAGCATGTAACGCCTCGTCGTTGGCCCGCTTGAAACAACGAGGGAAACCTCAGTGAGCACAAACATTAAAATATAAACCATAGATAAGAACACGTCACATGATCTAAAAGCAGCTATTTGACCAAACAATTGCTAAAATAAGGTACTCAATTATGGGTGCTTAGTCTGAGGAAGAAACGAAGACTGTGTTTCGACCATAATGAATTTCAAAGAAAAGCAGGTCTGCAGAAAGGTGAAGCAAAATTCTATTTGAATGATATTAATGTGAATGTTTGCTGTAAATTTAACAGGAAACGGCCTGAAATGCTATGAATGTAACAGCGTGAAAGAGCCTGGGTGCACGGAAAATTACGACCACAGCAGAAATCCTCTGGAACCAGTGGACTGTGGAGAAGTAGCAGGAGTGAATTATTGCATAAAAACAATTGGAATGTATGGAGGTTGGTACTTTCAGAAATCTTGCAAGTGCCGGATATAACGGCCACCTCATAACCAGACAAATCATCCCTTATATCCGATGTCCGTTGTAGCCAAACCGAGGGTGTATCTAGACCTGTACTTTTGTGTACCTTTGCCCATATTTTTATGGATTATTGCTACACATTGAGTGCAAACGGTATGTAGGAAACTCCTTCAGTGATATAAGATGTATGAGACCGTGGAAACCGAGCTGTTTGAAGGACGAGTTTGTGAAAAACTGAGGTTAAAAATTGATCAATTTTGCTTTGATCATAGGGCTCCTTATATGCCAGGTAATTTACCTGCGTTTCTGTTACGCGGGACCTGAAGATATTGTCCCGTATATCCGAGTGACTTATACAGAAGATTGACTGTATTGATAGATATGGCCAGCAGGGTAGCCAGGCTCTAAAGTTAGGGGGAGCAAGCACGTAAAAAATGCATTGATTTACATTTTAATTTTGTGTTTAAAATCAAAACACGAGAAAAATATGGTTTTACAGGAAGTACATGATCTTATTTGTTTATTTGCATAGCAATATCGTCTGTTAATCAGTAATTAAGATTTTCTAATTATTCACACATCCTGAATCTCAACTTCGTGAGGATCATTTTGATATTAACTTCATCACTCTATGTTATTTCAAAGATGAGATAATCCATGTTGAAGTTGAGGTGCAGACTATGCACTGAAAAACATAATCTTGAGAAAAACTGTTGAAGTCAGCCATTGTTTTTTGTCACGTCTCTACAAAACACTTAGCAACCGCATGAATGTTGGCTGCTATGGGCTTTGCAAGAACACATTTGGTATTTGATGTTGAAACACAATAAATTGATCGTCGGTTTCTTGGTTCAATCAATCAACCTTCGCAAATGCATTGCATAAATGCACGCTAAGTTCAAAAAACTTGGAAGGCAGGTTGGTCAAGTGAAGTATAAAGACTCCAGAAAATTCTTCCAAGGCTTTGCAATTAGAAAAGATTCAATTACTTTTATCACACAAGTGAACTAAATACAGTCAACCCTCGTTAAACTGGACTAATTGGGGGGGGGTTCCGGTTTAGCCGATTGTCCTATTTATTCGATATGCCTATATATGGTCTATATTATACAGGAATAATCACCTTAATAAGGCCTATATACTGTGCACTATATACTATACTGTATATTACTTTAAAATAGTTAACCTGTGAGGATAAGAAATTATTGTACAGTTGCCGTGTTGTGTTTAGCGCTCCGGCTCGGCCGGAAATCGGTCAGTTTCCTTTACCACGGATGACGTCTGTCTTATCCGATATCCGGGGTCTGGTTTAACTAGGGTCGACTGTAGTTAAAAAATTTTTGAAAAAGTGCCAGTTTTGAAAAATATGCTTGAAGGAGCAAATGCTCCCCATTATTGTCTAACTTCTGCACACCTAATGGATGAACATTCATTTGAAAATTTTGCTCCAATAGTCATTAATGATTTCTGTGACATGAACGGCACATAAGGCGTTGCTAAGATGTTGGCAATCGTGTTTTGTGTCATTCTCCAATCTTGGAAAAAATTTCCTCAAAGTTTTTATCTCTTGCATTCATTGAAAGAACCAAAATTTATGATGATTTCAGGTCAGATCGGCACACGGCGATTTTGTGGATCCAGAGACATGGGAAATTACTGCCAGTACGTTAAATTTGTTGATGATGACCGCACTCATCGAGCATGCATCTACACTTGCACGGCTGATGGATGCAACGGCGCCTCTTCGTTGTCTCTCAGTGTCGTCATGGTAACTGGAACTGTATTGTTAGCGGCAGCACTTTTACAATGATGTCCAAAATGCCTGTGAAATGTGAATACTTGATATTATTTTTGTTTGAATCTCAAAATGTTTCTGAAGTGGGGTGTGTAAATGTAAAAAAAGTGATCAACAATCTGTCCTGCATCGACTGTGTTTTGATGCAAAGTTTTAATATTCCTGATTTAAATGTGTTTGCATAGCAAAATCGTCCATAAATCTAGTTATTTTCTAGATATTATTTCTTTAATTGTGTGATTAGTTTTTGTTTCAATTTGTTGGACATGTGCTATTAAAACTTTAGCTTAGTACTTGCTTATGCCTCTTTGAAATGGCATTATCAGGTTTATATTCATGATATATGTGCTTGCATAGGCGAAATCGTCTATTAGTCTGTAATTACTATTTTCTAATCAATCGCAAATCCTGAATCTCCATTTCATGAGGATCATTTTGGTACCAAGTTCATCGCTCTGTGTTATTTCTAAGCTGAGATAATCCACGTTGAAGTTGAGGTGCAGGCTGCACACTGAAAAACATGGCCTTGAGAAAATCACTGTTAAAGTCAGCCATTGTTTTTGTCGTATCTCTGCAAAACACTTAGCAATTGTATTAATGTTGGTTGCTAGAGACTTTGCAAGGACTGCATTGAAGTTATGTTTAAATCCAGTAGATGGCTCTTCCTGACAAAGATTTCTGCTTGGCAACAGAAAAAACGCGAAGCAAAATGACTGCTTCCACAAGCTACAATAGGAGTTTGAAAATACAAGTTTTTTTACAATTGCAGTACTAGTTTTTAGCCAAAAAAGTGAGTGCAGGGTTATAAAATAAGATTTTTAGCATTTTTTAAACAATTTCTTGGTGATTTAATGGTAGGATATAAAAGTCCAATATATTTACAATTTTGTTTTATAAAAAGCAAAAAATTGATTTTGCCTAAATTTTTGGTGCATTCTACATTGAAGCACCATAGTTCTAACTATTTTAAAGTAATATACAGTATAGTATATAGTGCACAGTATATAGGCCTTATTAAGGTGATTATTCCTGTATAATATAGACCATATATAGGCATATCGAATAAATAGGACAATCGGCTAAACCGGAACCCCCCCCCAATTAGTCCAGTTTAACGAGGGTTGACTGTATTTAGTTCACTTGTGTGATAAAAGTAATTGAATCTTTTCTAATTGCAAAGCCTTGGAAGAATTTTCTGGAGTCTTTATACTTCACTTGACCAACCTGCCTTCCAAGTTTTTTGAACTTAGCGTGCATTTATGCAATGCATTTGCGAAGGTTGATTGATTGAACCAAGAAACCGACGATCAATTTATTGTGTTTCAACATCAAATACCAAATGTGTTCTTGCAAAGCCCATAGCAGCCAACATTCATGCGGTTGCTAAGTGTTTTGTAGAGACGTGACAAAAAACAATGGCTGACTTCAACAGTTTTTCTCAAGATTATGTTTTTCAGTGCATAGTCTGCACCTCAACTTCAACATGGATTATCTCATCTTTGAAATAACATAGAGTGATGAAGTTAATATCAAAATGATCCTCACGAAGTTGAGATTCAGGATGTGTGAATAATTAGAAAATCTTAATTACTGATTAACAGACGATATTGCTATGCAAATAAACAAATAAGATCATGTACTTCCTGTAAAACCATATTTTTCTCGTGTTTTGATTTTAAACACAAAATTAAAATGTAAATCAATGCATTTTTTACGTGCTTGCTCCCCCTAACTTTAGAGCCTGGCTACCCTGCTGGCCATATCTATCAATACAGTCAATCTTCTGTATAAGTCACTCGGATATACGGGACAATATCTTCAGGTCCCGCGTAACAGAAACGCAGGTAAATTACCTGGCATATAAGGAGCCCTATGATCAAAGCAAAATTGATCAATTTTTAACCTCAGTTTTTCACAAACTCGTCCTTCAAACAGCTCGGTTTCCACGGTCTCATACATCTTATATCACTGAAGGAGTTTCCTACATACCGTTTGCACTCAATGTGTAGCAATAATCCATAAAAATATGGGTAAAAGTACAGAAAAGTACAGGTCTAGATACACCCTCGGTTTGGCTACAACGGACATCGGATATAAGGGATGATTTGTCTGGTTATGAGGTGGCCGTTATATCCGGCACTTGCAAGATTTCTGAAAGTACCAACCTCCATACATTCCAATTGTTTTTATGCAATAATTCACTCCTGCTACTTCTCCACAGTCCACTGGTTCCAGAGGATTTCTGCTGTGGTCGTAATTTTCCGTGCACCCAGGCTCTTTCACGCTGTTACATTCATAGCATTTCAGGCCGTTTCCTGTTAAATTTACAGCAAACATTCACATTAATATCATTCAAATAGAATTTTGCTTCACCTTTCTGCAGACCTGCTTTTCTTTGAAATTCATTATGGTCGAAACACAGTCTTCGTTTCTTCCTCAGACTAAGCACCCATAATTGAGTACCTTATTTTAGCAATTGTTTGGTCAAATAGCTGCTTTTAGATCATGTGACGTGTTCTTATCTATGGTTTATATTTTAATGTTTGTGCTCACTGAGGTTTCCCTCGTTGTTTCAAGCGGGCCAACGACGAGGCGTTACATGCTCTAGGCTTTTATATGTTTGTTGTGACAGTGAAGTACAACTAAATTATGGCAGCAGTCTTTGTGAATAAACAGATTAATAAGCAAGAAAGATTTATGTTAAATGTTCTATAAAGTTTCTAACAAGGTTATTAATGTTGCCGAGATGTTACAGATCGGT
>JAQGDQ010002047.1:0-16716 GCA_030141605.1 Tubiluchus corallicola
TACTAGTGATGTTGATAACAAGTAGCATGAAGGTTTAGTTACAGAATTACTAGTGATGTTGATAACAAGTAGCATGAAGGTTTAGTTACAGAATTACTAGTGATGTTGATAACAAGTAGCATGAAGGTTTAGTTACAGAATTACTAGTGATGTTGATAACAAGTAGTATGAAGGTTTAGTTACAGAATTACTAGTGATGTTGATAACAAGTAGCATGAAGGTTTAGTTACAGAATTACTAGTGATGTTGATAACAAGTAGCATGAAGGTTTAGTTACAGAATTACTAGTAATGTTGATAACAAGTAGCATGAAGGTTTAGTTACAGAATTACTAGTGATGTTGATAACAAGTAGTATGAAGGTTTAGTTACAGAATTACTAGTGATGTTGATAACAAGTAGCATGAAGGTTTAGTTACAGAATTACTAGTGATGTTGATAACAAGTAGCATGAAGGTTTAGTTACAGAATTACTAGTGATGTTGATAACAAGTAGCATGAAGGTTTAGTTACAGAATTACTAGTAATGTTGATAACAAGTAGCATGAAGGTTTAGTTACAGAATTACTAGTGATGTTGATAACAAGTAGTATGAAGGTTTAGTTACAGAATTACTAGTGATGTTGATAACAAGTAGTATGAAGGTTTAGTTACAGAATTACTAGTAATGTTGATAACAAGTAGCATGAAGGTTTAGTTACAGAATTACTAGTGATGTTGATAACAAGTAGTATGAAGGTTTAGTTACAGAATTACTAGTGATGTTGATAACAAGTAGCATGAAGGTTTAGTTACAGAATTACTAGTGATGTTGATAACAAGTAGCATGAAGGTTTAGTTACAGAATTACTAGTGATGTTGATAACAAGTAGCATGAAGGTTTAGTTACAGAATTACTAGTGATGTTGATAACAAGTAGCATGAAGGTTTAGTTACAGAATTACTAGTGATGTTGATAACAAGTAGCATGAAGGTTTAGTTACAGAATTACTAGTGATGTTGATAACAAGTATGAAGGTTTAGTTACAGATTACTAGTGATGTTGATAACAAGTAGCATGAAGGTTTAGTTACAGAATTACTAGTGATGTTGATAACAAGTAGCATGAAGGTTTAGTTACAGAATTACTAGTGATGTTGATAACAAGTAGCATGAAGGTTTAGTTACAGAATTACTAGTGATGTTGATAACAAGTAGCATGAAGGTTTAGTTACAATTACTAGTGATGTTGATAACAAGTAGCATGAAGGTTTAGTTACAGAATTACTAGTGATGTTGATAACAAGTAGCATGAAGATTTAGTTACAGAATCACTAGTGATGTTGATAACAAGTAGCATGAAGGTTTAGTTACAGAATTACTAGTGATGTTGATACAAGTAGATGAAGTTTAGTTACAGAATTACTAGTGATGTTGATACAAGTACTAGTGATGTTGATAACAAGTAGCATGAAGGTTTAGTTACAGAATTACTAGTGATGTTGATAACAAGTAGCATGAAGAGTTACAGAATTACTAGTGATGTTGATAACAAGTAGCATGAAGGTTTAGTTACAGAATTACTAGTGATGTTGATAACAAGTAGCATGAAGGTTTAGTTACAAATTACTAGTGATGTTGATAACAAGTAGCATGAAGGTTTAGTTACAGAATTACTAGTGATGTTGATAACAAGTAGCATGAAGGTTTAGTTACAGAATTACTAGTGATGTTGATAACAAGTAGCATGAAGGTTTAGTTACAGAATTACTAGTGATGTTGATAACAAGTAGCATGAAGGTTTAGTTACAGAATTACTAGTGATGTTGATAACAAGTAGCATGAAGGTTTAGTTACAGAATTACTAGTGATGTTGATAACAAGTAGCATGAAGGTTTAGTTACAGAATTACTAGTGATGTTGATAACAAGTAGCATGAAGGTTTAGTTACAGAATTACTAGTGATGTTGATAACAAGTAGCATGAAGGTTTAGTTACAGAATTACTGGTGCTGTTGATAACAAGTAGCATGAAGGTTTAGTTACAGAATTACTGGTGATGTTGATAACAAGTAGCATGAAGATTTAGTTACAGAATTACTAGTGCTGTTGATAACAAGTAGCATGAAGGTTTAGTTACAGAATTACTAGTGATGTTGATAACAAGTAGCATGAAAGTTTAGTTACAGAATTACTAGTGATGTTGATAACAAGTAGCATGAAGGTTTAGTTACAGAATTACTAGTGATGTTGATAACAAGTAGCATGAAGGTTTAGTTACAGAATTACTAGTGATGTTGATAACAAGTAGCATGAAGGTTTAGTTACAGAATTACTAGTGATGTTGATAACAAGTAGCATGAAGGTTTAGTTACAGAATTACTAGTGATGTTGATAACAAGTAGCATGAAGGTTTAGTTACAGAATTACTAGTGATGTTGATAACAAGTAGCATGAAGGTTTAGTTACAGAATTACTAGTGATGTTGATAACAAGTAGCATGAAGGTTTAGTTACAGAATTACTAGTGATGTTGATATCAAGTAGCATGAAGGTTTAGTTAATGTCTTTTAGTTTAGTCTTTTGGTGGTAATTTTGTACGTGTGTGTCATTGGGAATTGTATGATTTGCAGTTGTTTGTCTCTTTTTGTACGTGTGTTTGTGCTTTTGTTGATTGTATGATTTCCAGTTGTTTGTCTCTTTTTATTGTTTGTCTGTTTGTTGTTGATTGTATGATTTCCAGTTGTTTGTCTCCTTTTGTTGTTTGTGTGTGCTGTTGTTGATTGTATGATTTGCAGTTGTTTGTCTCTTTTTGTTGTTTGTGTGTGCTTTTGTTGATTGTATGATTTGCAGTTGTTTGTCTCTTTTTGTACGTGTGTTTGTGCTGTTGTTGATTGTATGATTTGCAGTTGTTTGTCTCTTTTTGTACGTGTGTTTGTGCTGTTGTTGATTGTATGATTTGCAGTTGTTTGTCTCTTTTTGTATGTGTGTTTGTGCTGTTGTTGATTGTATGATTTGCAGTTGTTTGTCTCTTTTTGTACATGTGTTTGTGCTGTTGTTGAATGTATGATTTGCAGTTGTTTGTCTCTTTTTGTTGTTTGTGTGTGCTGTTGTTGATTGTATGATTTGCAGTTGTTTGTCTCTTTTTGTTGTTTGTGCTGTTGTTGATTGTATGATTTGCAGTTGTTTGTCTCTTTTTGTTGTTTGTGTGTGGTGTTGATGTCATTTGAGTTTAATTACCTTTTGCTTCAATTTAAGTTACGTGTTCCTTTCGTCTTCCCCCTGATTTTAGTTTAATTTCCACTTTCTTCTATGATGCTGTAGACATCTGAGGCATATTATCAGCTTAATTGCTGTCCGTCAAAGAACATACCGCGTCTACTAAAGGAACGTTTACCTAGCATGCGTAATGCGTACGCGTTGTGCGGATGCGGAACAGATAAAATCGGTTTAGATTGTTTTCAATGCACCCCCCTATCAGACCTGCGTTATGCGTTATTGTTTTCTGAGTTATTTTTTACTGATTTTTTATACGCAACTATTCCGCAGCTGGATGACGCATAACGCATACGCATTCCGGATGCCAGGTAAACGCGTCTTTAGAGTTTGTTAAATTCTCATCTCGGCTAATTCTGCTACTATTTCTGGCAAGTACTACAATGATACTACGAACCCGTAACAGCAATTACTGCCTCCAGCTTTTGCTACGAATTCACAGCATCTGACTTCTTTCCTCGTTTTCACAAAGGTTAGCTAATCCTCTTTTCTGGTTCTCTATTGATTCTCGATTCTCATTTACGACTGCACTAGCGGCTTCATTCCACTAATACCAACTTGCTGGATTAAATCCATCATTTGGCACCGGTTTCTTGCACCACTTTAACAACCCAATGGGAAAGAAGATTTTATTATTGTACCCAAATAGCAAATTTACCACAAGATAGACCTACACCTATGTTAACGCCACTGTGTCTACTACTAACGCATTACGAAAGGCTTATTGAAACAACTGCATTAAACTTACTTTTAAAAAAAGGAACTGAATCATTTCGGCATAGAATAGGCGATCAAAATACAGATTGTTGTCATTGTAATAATGCAACTCCTCAAACACCAGAACACATTATATTTGACTGTGATTTGGTAGACCATCAATTTCGAATAAATATAAGACAAGTTCTGCCCTCAGCCAATATAAGCGAGATTTATCTAAAAAGAGATAAAGATGTGTGCCAGGCATATGTAAACATTGCTAGAGATGTATAAATTATAGTGTAAACTATGTATATATTTTAAATTTATTCTTAATTGGCATTATGTATAATCTTGTTATCGTAAATAGTTATATTTTGTAAACGAACCCCTGCAAATACAGGGGAAACAATGTATTCATTGTTTAATTAAAAAACTCTCTCTTTCTCTCTCTCTCTCTCCCCCCCCCTCTCTCTCGCTCCTCTCTCTCTTTCTCTCTCCCCCTCTCTCTCTTCTCTCTCTCTCTCTCCCTTCCTCTCTCTCTCTCTCTCTGTCTCTCTCCCTCTCTGTCTCTTCTCTCTCTCTCTCTCTCTCTCTCTCTCTATCTCTCCCTCTCTTCTCTCTTCTCTCTCTCTCTCTCTCTCTCTCTCCCTTACTCTCTCTCTCTCTGTCTCTCTCCCTCTCTCTCTCTTCTCTCTTCTCTCTCTTTCTCTCCCTTCCTCTCTCTCTCTCTCTCTCTCTCTCTCTCTCTCTCTCTCTCGCCTACTTCCCCTCTCTCTCCCTCCCCCTTCCTCCCTGTCCTTCTCGCTCTCTGTCTGTTGGTTGCTGTCTTGCATCGGTTCTTTACTCTTTGCTGATACAACACAATGTTCTTGGCCTTAACTATTGTAACCAAGCACTTAATAATAATAGTAATAATAATTGCCCACTTTGTGCAAAGTTCGTATCATTGCCGTACAGAGCTACAGAACCCGACTGCACCACTCATCACACAGATTAGAATGCTGTTCACGGTCAAACTCGAACCTAACCTAATGAAATTTTACTGCACATGCAATATTGATGATCAGAATTTGATTTTCTTTCGAGATTTGATTTTGTCTAATTCCTCGTTTCAACAACGGAGAACGTATTCTTGTGCCTGCCTTATTAATAAATAATTCGCGACGTGGAATTAACGCGCATCACCTAGAGTTTTCGCTTATCATCGGGGTGCATAAGATTATTGGATATGTATAGAATAAATAAAATAGCTTTTTGAAATTTTATTTTATGGATATCAATAAAATAAGAAATAGACTATATCTGGAACGAGATGCCCAGGGGGAAATCAATTAAAAAGTAAAAACATGAGTGCTTGAAACGTGTTTTTAAACACACAGGACTTAGTTTTAATTTTATTAGTTTACAGAGAGTACGTCTCTGGTGGCTGGGTCTCTCTCAGTTATTTTCAGACCGAACTCCAGGTCATGCTTTGGTTGAAATTTCGCCATCTTGATAACAAAAAGACAATGAGAAAAAACAATGTAAAATAGCAAATCCGGAAATGCGCTTTTGTTGGTTTGTTTTCTTTCTCTTTCTCTCCTTCTAACGTTCGTTTTCAGTGTTGCCAATGCTTACAACTCCTTACTTTGTACAAAAAATCACAAATTTTTTTTTTAATTTTATGCATTTCTTATTTTATGGATTTTTCAAATTTTATTTTATGGATTTTTGGTCTTATTTTATGTATATCCATAATCTTATGCAGTCTGATTATCATTGAGCAGATGGTGTTACTTTTACCAAGGCAACCAGGCAATATTCCTTGGGTGTTCTGCACAAATGTCTTATCTTTTGAGCAATAATGACTACAGCTAGCAAATTAAAGTCCCGCGTGGTGGCGTGCTACGAATTGCTCATTTCCTAAACGGTGAAATTAATCGAAACGCTTCTGCCATTTTTCTAATGAAAAATGAGTTCCAAGAGTGCTCGCTGGTTTCTGTGAAATGAAACATCACCATCCACTAAGGAGCAACCAATCAGATTTAGACCAAATACCCACCTTTGGGGGGGGGAGCGCATCTCTAACACGAGATAAAACATCACATCCACTAAGCAGCAGCCAATCAGATTTAGACCAAATACCCACCTTTTTTGGGGGGGGGGGGGAGCGCATCTCTAACGCGAGATAAAACATCACATCCACTAAGCAGCAGCCAATCAGATTTAGACCAAATACCCACCTTTTTGGGGGGGGGAGCGCATCTCTAACGCGAGATAAAACATCACATTCACTAAGCAGCAGCCAATCAGATTTAGACCAAATACCCACCTTTTTTTGGGGGGGGGAGCGCATCTCTAACGCGAGATAAAACATCACATCCACTAAGGAGCAGCCGATCAGATTTAGACCAAATACCCACCTTTTTGGGGGGGGAGCGCATCTCTAACGCGAGATAAAACATCACATCCACTAAGGAGCAGCCGATCAGATTTAGACCAAATACCCACCTTGGGGGGGGGGGCACACCTCTAACACGAGATAAAACATCACATCTACTAAGCAGCAGCCAATAAGATTTAGACCAAATACCCACCTTTGGGGGGGGAGCGCATTTATTACGCGAGATAAAACATCACATCTACTAAGCAGCAGCCAATAAGATTTAGACCATATAGCGCACCTCTTTAAGGGGTGCATCTCTAACGCGAGACATTTGAATAAATTCTTCAAGAAGATGTACGCATCTTGCCAAACAACTCCTTTGAATGCCTGACTGGTTGAATGAGGCAAATGACAAGGAGAAAAGCGGTGCACGGTAAAAATGGCACAGGTTAAAATAACACCGGTAAAAATAGCACGGGAAAAAAGGGTACACAAAAAATGTGAATTTACGGTTAGGGTTATTGTGGGCATAATTAGTTTAGTTATTTTTACAATGAGGTAAAGATGAATACTTTAATAGGCACGATGCTGTTGATTAATGAACGAGGATGCCGATATTAATGAGCGATGATGCCGATTAATGAACGACGATGCCGATTAATGAGCGATGATTGCGATGATTTTAACTAAAATGGCTCGATGAATGCCACGTAAAAAGAACATTTAAACAGCACTACGCAGAGCTCTCAAAGGGAGTGTCATAACTCTTTGGAAAGAGGAGGACTTGGCTAGGGGTAGTACATTTTGTTATCTCCACCAGGACGAACTTTCGCCTGGAAACCTGTTTAACGCTGTCTATCACCTTTGCCTATACATGTTTGTAACCTGATCAACTGACTTAGTGTGTAAATACGCACATTTGTCAGTCTATTACCATTGCCAAATGGTTAAACAAACACTATGTGAAGTGTTCGCGCATTGTTGACCATAATTTTAGTTAAAGAACGAAATATTTTGTTGGCTTTGGTAGTCTATATAATATATACAGGTATATTTTTATATAAACGCTTGTTCATCTTTGCTTTATGTTTTTTCAAACATCTTGAGGATTTTTTTGCTCTTTTCCCAGTTCCCAGAGAACGAATTCTAGTTTTATTGAATTATTTGCACATTATTTGCTGGCGCGCTTGAAACCAGAATGCAGTATTTAAACGCAAGGCTTACGTACAGTTATAACGGGACCGGAACCTATCTTATGATAAAGGATAAGGATAAAGGATGAGATGTGCAACAGTAGAGACGTAGAAATGTCATAACGATGTTCGCAATGTTCGGTCTAAAAGTAATTTTCGTGGCGGCTACCCATTCATTTACAAACCAAAATCGATTGTGCTTAACTTTCGCATGCCTGTAACAGTTATATCCAAATGTTCATCCTAAATAGGCAACTCTTCTTATTTTCCTTTCAAAATGGTTGGATTGATCCATACCAAAGTTGCAGATTAATTACACTGTAACTACTTACTTTTAAGAAATCTCTCCAGCAAAAAGTATAAAAATAGTTCCAAATTCCATCCCGGGAGTTTTTGCGAAAGCTATAATAGTAGTAGGACACGCAGGGCAGGGCAGCGAGTCAGTTATTTATCACATTGATGGAGCTGCAGCATTGACTGTGGCTGAGCAGTGCGATCCTTGAACGTCTCCAGGGCGCACGCCTGGGCAAGGTGTATGGAGATCCTAAGTTACCCAGACAACAGGAACCCCCTCTCTTCCTCCCTGGTGTAGTCCAAAGGAAAGCTGAGCGATACGTTTGGCACCAGGTTGGCTGCAGGAGCTGCCGGAGTCAGTGAGCATGCTGCACTGGTCCGCCTTCGGAGTTCCACTCCTGATTTGGGAGGTTTACTCCTCTACATATGGCCGTTGGGTCACTTGACCTCCTCCGCCCTCTAGCCGTTGGCTGCTTGTGCAGCTCCTCCGCCTAGTGTCGAGATACAGTGTGGGCATCCCTCAAGCCTACAGCACCTGGTATTCCTAGGCGGTCACCCATCCAAGTACTAACCAGGCTCTACGTTGCTTAACTTCGGTGATCAGACGACAAGCGGTGTTTTCAACGTGATTTGGCCGTTTTTAGCCTATTACTGAAGCAATAAGCCACTACGTGAAAAAGTGGGTACACTTTTGATCATAATTTCATAAATGTCGATTACTGCGCCTTTGCTGTAGTTAACTTAAACAATATTTTCATTTGATAAGAAACATTACAATCATAAGTGCATTTGTAATGAAGACAATGGGCAATTAATCAAATGCTGATTGGCTAACAGGTATAACCTATATAAAAGCCTTTCATAGAGTAGATACGTCATTTATAAGTTTAATAGGCACACGATTACAAGAACTGTTAGTCATGCATGAAGTAAGAGCAAAATTAAGAAGGTTTGTAACTTGTTTTTTGAATAGTGGGGGCGCGAAAGGACGGGACAAGTTGGTTATGACGTGTTTGATGTTGATGTTAAGCTACAAGAATAGAACGAGTGATGAAGAAGCTAATGAAAGAGAGGTGAAAGTGCTGGGATCACGGGAATGCAAAGGTATAAATAATTTGCCCTGTGAGGTAGAATTCGGTGATTATTAATGTGCTATAGATTTAGTTTTACTAATTAAAGCGTCCACTTTGTATTACAAACGAAATGACAGCAGATGCTACAGCATTGTTAGAATCAGGAGACAGTGAGGTATCGCCACATAGTAGTATTTGGATATGATTCCGAGTGAAAGCATTTATAGGATAGATATACTGGGTAAGGATTTGCTGGTAAAGAGGACAGTGTAGCAAAAAATGACCATCTTCATTATGCCATTCCGAGTTTCATAACGAACAACAAATTGCGAAAAATGAGCATGCGCATGCGCATGCGCCTTTACACAGCTAATATTATTGTTGTACGTCATTCATTGTTCTCTGTATTATTCTTGTTAGCTATTGTTGTACGTCGTTCATTGTTCTCTGTATTATTCTTGTTAGCTATTGTTGTACGTCGTTCATTGTTCTCTGTATTATTCTTGTTGGCTGACTTGACTGTTACACTGTTACGTGCATTCGTTATATGTTCTCTACTAAAATGCATAGAATTAAGATTAAATCTTTATTTCGGTACTTATAAAGTGTTTACATAAAATAATTACTGCAATAACACATACCCGTTCACGTTGGTAACTGAAGCAACTGTGTACAGTAATTCCTAATCTTGTTTTAGCATATTAAATTCACTGCCTGCTCAGACCATGAACTTGTTTAATGAACGGTTAAGAAGTTGGCAGCGTTAATGAGTTGTGAATTGAAACAGAAAACGGCAATTCGGTTGGTAATGTGAAAATTATGCGTATTTTGCTATAGCAGAGCTGAAAGGTTGCCATATTAGTCTTTAGTTGCAATATCAGTCTTTAAAGCACAAGAAAACCCTTCACTTACATAAAGCTTAAAAATTCGTTTTGAAATTTTATATCACTTACATACTGCCTTTTTGCGTGCAGGACTTCAATCGGCAGTCACGCTGTATAAAACATGTAAATTTAAACTCCCGCGATGACCGTTAGACGCAGCCATTTTCACGACAGGTCATTTGAAACAAGTTTAGCTGACATTTTGTAAAGTTTGAAAAAATTATCAGAGCATTCGTAGCGCACAAGTCACTAACTAAATAAAATTTAAAATTACTGTATCTTGTCAATAAGATTAAAAATACGTTTTTTGGTTAGTGAGTGGTGCACCCTGGAGGGTGAGTCAGCGACATTTTACCAATTGGTGAAAACATTTTAAATTATTAATAATTTTCTTTTCTAGTTACATAAGTCTTTCTAGCAGGTAAGCAAAAAGCTAAGTAACATAGATTTGCACGGAAAGTCTTTTGAGATATAATTTAACATTGCCTTTTCTTCCCTTGATTTACGTTTGGTACATGACGTCATGTAATGGCGACATCGGAACAGTATTGCGGGAGATTTAAAATGAAAACAAACTAAAATTCCTTTCAGTGCGAGTTCGATGCACGCATAAAATTGCTATAAAGTAATATAATTTTTTAAGGCGGTTTTTCTGAAACCTACTTCAGGTGCCCCTTTCCTTGTCCTTAAATGTTAAGAAAATAACATACAGTTTCATATAAATATCGTAACGTAGACGGCATGGTGCTTATACGCATGTCACAGCGTACTTGTGAAGAAACGTAAAAAAAACTTTAATTATAGAATATGTGCTCCATACCGGCTGTCATTACGGAGCAGGTGCTGAAGTGGAAAGCGTACCTTCCCGTCAACCCACTGAACCGACAAGGCCATTCCATGGCGACCATTTTATATCTGGTATTCAACGTCACTACGCAATGGCTTCATATGGACGAGACCATCACAATGTAGAGGGGTGGGTCAAAAATAAATGGCATTTCGCCCCCCTAACAATATATTTTTTATTTGAAATAAGAATCTTTGGTCACAGTCAACGAAACGAGTGGTGAAATCACCTCATATTATTGCAGAATCCGGTAGGGGAGACCCGGGTAAAGTGGATCACTTATGGGATTTCCCTCATAAAGTTCAAGACGTTTGATCTGTAACAATCAATTACATGCCCTATTCTTCCGTAGGAAAGTCTGCTATATTTATCTGGTAAAAACTTATAATTACTATTACTCGTTTAACAGATAATTCCGAAATACGAAACCAAAATGTCTAGGGCAAAGTGGATCTTTTACGGGCATAGTGGATCATACCGGAGCGGTTGAGCTCAACATAACTAACAATATCTTTTAAAAGGATTTTGTCTATTTTGCAAAAGTAAATTGATATGAAGCAGCAATGAACCATCCATCATATGTAAAAACAGTAGCGAATAAATCTGCACTAAGTGGAATTTATCATCATGATCTATAAAAGTGAAAAATCGCAAGAAAGTGGATGAAAAACTTATTTTTGCGTACCGCGCTTAGACAAACTTTGCAAAGGTCGAGGTCGTTTATGCGGAGTACACAGTAGATGATGACGTAACTTCATACAGTGCGTAGACTGCGACGCCTTACGGAGAAAAGAGCAAATACATTTGATCCGCTTTGCCCAGTGATCCACTTTACCCGGGTCTTCCCTATAGCTAAATATATATAAAAACCATAAAATAAAAACATGAGATTAACATATAAAAATATAAATAAGTATATAATAATATAATAAACGCTTTATTTTACAAACATAAACACAAGTACAATTAACAAATCACACACTTAAATAAACAACGCATACAGGAACACGTTCCTACAAATACAAGGCTCTTAAGCCTAATTGATTGAAACAAACATATATATAAAAAACAAAAAACTATAAAAACAGGAATTGATTAGTACATTTTACATTTAATCAATTCAGATTATTACAGAATCTGTTAGCTAAATCTTGTGTAAGTACGTATACACATTTGATCTATAGAAAACAGGCATTCTATATTATATATTAGTATATTTTACATGTAGATATTATACAATAACGTAACTTATTATTATTATTATTATTATTATTATTATTATTATTATTATTATTATTATTATTATTATTATTATTATTATTATCATTATTAAAAATCTTTATTGAAAATTGTGCAATAAGCCCTCTATTTACAGGGCACAAAAGTACAAAAATGTTAAATAAGTCTTTACACTATGTACATTAAATAAATTTCTTACTAAACAAGCTGACAATTTTGCATTACGATTTACTTATTCTAAATATATATCCAACAGGTGTAGAAATTGCCTGTAATGATACGTTAACGGTTGGTAATTTGGACAACACAAACGTCAAATATAATAAAAATGAAGTGGACAAATACATCAAAGTTTTATGGTGTAGAAAAATACAACATGTAAACCAGTTGACCGGTAATCCACGAGAGTTAATTCCTGTATTTACAACACCATTAGATATACCAGTCAGTAAATATGGCAGATTTATAGAAACAAGTGCGTTAGCTCTTCTACTTGGAAGAGGTTGCAAATCATTTAAATACAGGATAGGTATAACTGATTCAGATCTGTGTGTTTGCAGTTTGGGCAGTCAAACCCCAGAACATTTTTCATTGTCCGTTACCATTGGTTAGACAAGATATAAGAGTAAATCTCGAACGCAGCTTAGAAAATAATGACATTCGAAACATTTACAGAGAGGGAGACACTAATGTAATTAAAATGTATATAGATATTGTAAAAGAACTAACCCAAAATGATCTTATAGTAAATTGATCATGCATTGATTATAAATATTGGTCGTAACTTAATTAGACTTACGTAACTTAAAAGCAATGAGTTGATGCTAAGTTGTTGTATTGGTGACAGGTAATAAAACTACATTGTAAATAAGTCACAGGAAAAAAATCGCAATTAATTTTGACTAGAATTAGACTTAGGATTACGGTTAGGGTTATTTGTTTTTACCTGTAATTTTTTTCATATGACTTTTTTCCTGTGAGTTTTTTCTGTGACTTTTTTACCTGTGACTTTTTTACCTGTGACTCTTTACTGTGACTTCATTACCTGTGACTTTTTTACCTGTGACTCTTTACCTGTGACTCTTTACCTGTGACTTCATTACCTGTGACTTTTTTACCTGTGACTCTTTACCTGTGACTCTTTACCTGTGTCTTTTTTACCTGTGACTCTTTACCTGTGACTCTTTACCTGTGACTTTTTTATCTGTGACTTTTTTACCTGTGACTCTTTACCTGTGACTTTTTTACCTGTGGCTCTTTACCTGTGACTCTTTATCTGTGACTTTTTTACCTGTGACTCTTTACCTGTGACTTTTTTACCTGTGACTCTTTTACCTGTGACTCTTTACCTGTGACTTCATTACCTGTTACTTTTTTACCTGTGACTCTTTACCTGTGACTCTTTTACCTGTGACTCTTTACCTATGACTTTTTCACCTGTGACTCTTTACCTGTGACTCTTTACCTGTGACTTTTTTACCTGTGACTTTTTTACCTGGACTCGTTGTACTAACTTGAACACATTTTTATTAAGATTGTGAGACCTAGTTAGAGTACTGCTACTAAGTGTGATATTGGATTAGAGGTATAACAGTTATTTAATTCTATATATACGAGTTTCTCTCATTAAATAAGACGCATTAACGCCGCCATGTTTGCTTACATCGGCTAATTCTTTCATATTAAAATTTGAGCGAGCTGTAACCAAGTTTTTAAATCCCGTGCTTGTAGAGATTTTAAGTAGTTTTACCAGAAGTGAACGTTTTATCTATTTACTCTGCACTTGCTGACTGCAAATAATAAAGATTAGTGTATGGGCAATGCATCTTTTCCCTCAAACATCTCCAGAAATTTTTAAGTGTGAAATACACAACTTCCTGCCAAAGAGTGTTGACGTAAAAACGTTAAACGGTAATGCAAAAAAGTGCAAAACTCCAAGGCATTGTGGATCTCACCATCTGACGTGCACACGTTCAGTTTGATTTGATAAAACTTGGGGCTTTCTACTTCTAGCAAGTATGAGTCAATTAAAGTACAAGAAAACCCTCCATTTACATGAAGCCTAAAAAATTCGTCTCGAAATTTTATACCTCTTACGTACAACCTTTTCGTATGCATGGCTTGCATCGGACGTAACGCTGTATAAAATGTGTAAACATTCATCCTTTTTTACTCCCATAGCAAAAAGTTGTGCAACCCCCAACCCCCACCCCCACCCCACATCCCCGATTCATCACATTGTAACACCGATATTACTTTTTTCGCACACTGACATTTTGCTCTGCAAGCTTCACACCTACGAAAATTTTGAATCCTATAGTATTTCTTCCCAAGCCCGGATAAATAGGGAGGGTTAGGGTCAGGAAGCGCATCCGACTGAAAAACTGCGCCAAAACCTTCTATGAATGAGTCGGTGAGACTTAATGGTAAAGTTCACAAAGAAGTGGTCAGACCCGCTCTAATCTATGGGCTGGAAGCAGCTTCTCTAAAGAAGACCGAAGAGAAGAAAATGGGTGTGGTAGAGATGAGGATGTTGAGATGGATGGTGGGAATAACAAGAAGAGATAAAATTAGAAACAATAATATCAGAGGAACAGTAAAAGTAGTGGAAGCCTCGCAAGATTGCGATGGTATGGACACCTCAAAAGAAGAGTCGGTGAAGATCATGTGGGAAGGGAAGACATAAATGAAGAAATGGTCAACAACAGGAATGCGCGGAGAAGACTCATTCACAACGGCGACCCCGCATAGGGAAAAGCTGGGAAAAAGAAGAAGTGTTTTTTCCTAAACTCCTCTCATAGGATACTCATACTCAGTATTAATGCTCGATATTAAAATATTTCCAGTATAAAAAGATGCCGAGCATAAAGTTCACATCGTTTTCGACACTGGAATTAGGAAAAATTATCACGAAAATGGTTGGCATCCTTCTGTCTCATAAGACAATGGAGTGTGCGCCAAGAGAGTCAGTTATTGATCACATTGATGGAGCTGCAGCGTCGACTGTGGCTGAGCAGTGCGATCCTTGAACGTCTCCAGGGCGCACGCCTGGGCAAGGTGTATGGAGATCCTGAGTTGTCCAGACAACAGGAACCCCCTCTCTTCCTCCCTGGTGTAGTCCAAAGCAAAGCGGAGCAATACGTTTGGCACCAGGTTGGCTGCAGGAGTTGCCGGAGTCAGTGAGCATGCTGCACTGGTCCGCCTTCGGGGCTCCACTCCTGATTTGGAAGGTTTACTCCTCTACACATGGCCGTTGGGTCACTTGACCTCCTCTGCCCTCAAGCCGTTGGCTGCTTGTGCAGCTCCTCCGCCTAGTTTCGAGATACAGTGTGGGCATCCCGCAAGCCTACAGCACCTGGTATTCCTAGGCGGTCACTCATCCAAGTACTAACCAGGCTCTACGTTGCTTAACTTCGGTGATCAGACGAGAACCGGTGTTTTCAACGTGATTTTTACGGAAAATATAACGTTGTCTATAACGAAAATACGAAATAAAAAACCACTGTGGCTGAAAATTAAATAACTCAAATTTATTAGCACAGCGATGCCCTATAACGACCTCTAGCAAAGCGATGCATGATGCCATAAAGCATGATGGCTGATTTCAAAGTTTTGAACTCTTCGTTAAAGCTACTATATCATCGTTCTTAAAGAGCTCATATCTGCACACAATTACCTGATCTTAGGAAGCCATGCAAAGCCAAAGAAAGGAGGTGAGTGTTTTGTGGAAGGAAGAGAGTTCTGTGTTGCCATGGATGAATGACACATTTCGACAGGAAAATAACACAAGCAGTTTGTTTCATTAAATTAAAGTGTCGTGCACTTGAGCAATTACACACAAACTACATGTTATTCCTTGTGCCAAAGCTAAACTTAAAAAAATTGACGCTCTAAGCAACAGCCTAGTTTTAGGGCAGAGCCTGGTTGGGGTCGGGTTACTGCTATTGTAGTATTTTGATGAACCAATGTTTACTTGTTGACGTATGATGGATTCACAAACAAAAATTAGAATATTTGTTCAGGACGATGGATTTGAGAGAAGCTGGGGAGATGTGTATGTGAATGTGTAGAATGTGTGGCGCCATGATGTTGCCGAATCGAGAATTTATTGGGTTAAGGAGGCAAAATGCATAGCGTTATGAATAGCACTGACCACAGAGGAAATTAGCCTTAGCGTTTCATAACATGCAGGCCTCATGGGTTGCTCTCAGCTGCCTTGGGTTGTTTTGTAAGAAAATAAACCTTAGCTGCTATGAGTTGCATATAGCAAACCGCGTGTAGATGTCCACTGACAAGTTGCTTGCATCTTGTAGCCAATGCCAGCTTCAAAATTTCGATAACATATATATATATATATAATCTTTTGACACACTAACACCTTTTTTTCACATACATCTATTTCACCAATTTTATTATTTTCACAATCATAACTCTAGTCTTTTAAAACACTAACACCTTTTTTCGCATACATCTATTTCACCAATTTTATTATTTTCACAACCATAACTCTAATCTTTTGAAACACTAACACCTTTTTTCGCATACATCTATTTCACTAATTCTATTATTTTCACAACCATAACTCTAGTTTTTTGAAACACTAACACGTTTTTTCACATACATCTGTTTCACCAATTTTAATATTTTCGCAAGCGTAACTCTAGTCTTTTGAAACATTAACACCTTTTTTCACATACATCTATTTACCAATTTTATTATTTTCACTACCATAACTCTAGTGTTTTGAAACACTAACACCTTTTTTCACATACATCTATTTCACCAATTTTATTATTTTCACAACCATAACTCTAGTGTTTTGAAACACTAACACCTTTTTTCACATACATCTATTTCACCAATTTTATTA
>JAQGDQ010002442.1:0-36731 GCA_030141605.1 Tubiluchus corallicola
ATAATCATATTTTTGTTGATGGGTAAAGTTTTTTTTCATCCATTCATCATTGTGGTATAATTTAGAAAAACTCTTTTGTTTTTTATACATTTTTTGTGGCTCTCTTGCCCAACCATAATGATAAATAGATGCATCTATTAGCTTCACACGTAATTTTTTGTTTTCTCCCTTTCTAAAACCCTGAGCATCTCTATATGAATATATAGAGCTATTATTACGTATCACTCTAACTTCTCTTCTATACCAGCGAGGTGAATCTCCAATATATTTGTATGAGCCATAGAAATGCAAATACTTAAAAAGTAAGCCATCTACCTTTTTGTTATCTTTCCACTTTTGCATGGCATTATAAATAGTGTTCAAATCTTTTTCATGTATCACCTCATCGCTTTGTACATACACTCCCCAATGACTATCGTCTGGTATGGAGCTTAGAGCAATATTTGTTTGTTGTGCCAATACTTTTCCACCCTCTCTCAGTGTGTCCTCCCATACTGTTTCTAGTACTTTTATCTTTTTCTTATCTATATTTTTAACTACCTCTAAGGTGTTATCATCTGATTTGCCTACGGCAACAACTATTTCATCACATAGAGGCAAAATGGATGTTAAAGCTTCTTTTATGGGATAACCTAATTTTATGGCATTTCTGACAAAACTAAATCCTGTAACCTTCATTTATTACATTTGATAGATGGTATAATTATTTCAAAAATAATGTAAAAAAAACATTTTTTTAGCTTTTGCTCTATTCTTTTTTTGGCACTTAATAACATTTCATTATATTAGCCTTTCATGCTTGGATGCAAAAGGAATTTTATTTTTTTTTGATAAAATGCAAAAAAGTGTGATTTTAGTATAAAATTAGCATAAAAGAAAAATCAATATTTTTAAAACTATTGATAACCAATTTTTTTATAAATTTAGCAATATTATTTGTATAGACTTTAATTTAACTAAAACTTTATTTAATTATGAAAGCGTTTTATTTAGAAGCAAAATTCATTCTATTGACCATTCTGTTTTTTGCTCTTTCGTTAGCGGCATGGGGACAATCGGTAACTATAACAGGAAAAGTAACAGACGAAGATAACGAGCCTTTGCCGGGAGTTAATATTGCCATTAAAGGCACTCAAAGTGGAACTATTACTGATATGGATGGTAATTATAGCTTAAATGTCACGCCAGAAAATACGCTAATTTTTACTTACATTGGCATGCATAGCTCACAAGAAGAAGTAGGAGCAAGAACTCGTATTGATGTAGTTATGCAATCAGATGCTTCTGAGCTGCAAGAAGTGGTTGTTACAGGCTACTCTACGCAAGAAAAACGTGATATTACTGGTGCTGTTACTTCTGTTGATTCTGAAGAATTAAATGCAGTTACCACATCTAACTTTGCTCAACAATTACAAGGACGAGCTTCAGGAGTTATGGTAGGAAATCAAAACTCTCCCGGTGGCAATGCTATGATAAGAATAAGAGGCTTTACTACTATTAATGAAAACAACCCTCTATATGTAATAGATGGAGTGCCCACACAAGACTCAGAGGCATTGAATGCATTAAACCCTAGCAATATAGAGTCTATACAAATTCTTAAAGACGCCTCATCATCTTCTATTTATGGTGCGAGAGCTTCAGGAGGAGTGGTATTAGTTACTACAAAAAAAGGAGAAAAAGGAGAGTCAAAATTTACTTTTTATAGTCGATTTGGACTACAAAGAGCAGCTTCAAAATTAGACTTAATGAATTCTGCTCAAAGAATGGAAGTAGAGAAACTGAGGCAATTAGGAGCAGGCATAAACCCAAATGATATTGATCACCCTCAGTATGGAACAGGAGTAGATAATTGGAAATTACCAGACTATATTGTTCCTACGGCAGCTATGGAAGGAGACCCGCTCACGTTGCCAGAAAATTATAATAGAGATCCCAATGCAGGCGATCTTAATATAATTACTAGAGCGAATAAAGAAGGTACAGATTGGCAAGATGAAATTTTTACAGTTGCTCCTATCCAAGAATATAACCTTGGGGTATTGGGAGGTGGAAATCAAGGCACGTATGCTGTCAACGCAAATTATTTTAGACAAGATGGAATTATCATACATACATTTTTTGAAAGAATGTCTTTGAGAGTAAATACTAGCACAAAAATAAAAGATAAATTAACAGTTGGAGAAAATTTAGAAGTAAGTGTCTCTAATTATAGAACTGATGGAAAAAACGCTGAGGACAGCCCTTTTTCTTACACGTATAGAATGCAACCAATCGTTCCGGTGTATGATATAATGGGAGGTTTTGCTAACAGTGCAGAAGGTATGGGAAATGCACGAAATCCTGTAGCTATTTTGACTAGAGAAAAGGAGAATATAAGGCGTAGATATCAAGTTTTTGGAAACATGTTTTTGGAAGCAAAAAAATTCATAGAAAAGAATAAAAAAAGTAATTAAAGAAGTCACTTTTCAAATTTAAATGACAGAAAAACAAGCAGAAAAAGAGATAAAGCATCTTATAGAACGCATTGAACATTATAATGTTCAATATTATCAAAATGATATTTCAGAAATATCTGATTATGAGTTTGATATATTGCTAAAAAAACTTGAAAAACTTGAAGGTGCATACCCACAATTTCGCTATCCCTTTTCTCCTACACTTCGAGTAGGCGGAACAATAACAAAACATTTTGAGACAGCAACACATACCTATCAAATGTTGTCATTAAGCAATACGTATTCGAAAGAAGAACTAACAGAGTTTGACAACAGAGTAATAAAAAATTTAAGTGCAGAAAAATATGAGTATATAGCCGAACTCAAATTTGACGGCATCGCCATAAGCATAACATATGAAAATGGCATATTAGTAAAAGCCGTTACACGAGGTGATGGAATGCAAGGAGATAATGTTACAGATAACATAAAAACTATACGTTCATTGCCTTTGCGGATAAAAAACAAAAATGTTTTTCCTGAAAAATTTGAAGTTCGAGGAGAGGTGTTTATGCCCCTAAAAATATTTGATGCAATTAATGAAGAAAAAAAAAGAATCGGTGAGACACTGCTTGCCAATCCAAGAAACACCGCATCAGGAGCATTGAAAATGCAAGATTCGTCATTGGTAGCAAAGCGAAAATTAGACTGTTATATATATGATTTTCTATCTGAAGGAAAAACTGTTCCTACACATTATAATGCAATAAAAATGCTAGAGAAAGAAGGATTTAAAATTTCTCCAACCTATCAAAAGTGCAAAAATATAAATAACGTCTTTGATTATATACAAAAATGGGAAACCCAACAAAACTCCTTACCTCTCAAAATAGATGGCGTAGTTATCAAGATTAATAGTTTTCAACAAAGGGAGAAACTAGGATCCACAAGCAAAGCCCCAAGGTGGGCTATTGCATATAAATATCAAGCTCAAAAAGCTGTTACCAAGTTGCTGAACATCACCTATCAAGTAGGTCGTACGGGAGCTATAACTCCTGTGGCAGAGTTAAAACCTGTGCAGCTATCTGGAACAGTAGTAAAGCGAGCCTCCCTACACAATGCTAACGAAATAGAAAGATTGGATATTCGCATTGGTGATAATGTAGTAGTAGAAAAAAGAGGAGAAATCATTCCCAAAGTGATAGAAGTAAACACAAGCAAAAGGAAACAGAAACTACCCCCTACTATTTTTATTGACACATGCCCCGAATGCTCGACAAAGCTAGCCAAAAATAAAGAAGACGCTATATACCATTGCCCCAACACATACCATTGCCCTCCACAAGTAAAAGGAAGAATAGAGCATTTCGCAAGCCGAGATGCTATGGATATAAACACATTGGGCAAAAAAACTGTCAATCTGTTATATCAAAATAAGCTAATACAAAATCCCGCTGACATATATATCATAAAAGAGGCAGATATCTTACCTTTGGAGAGGTTTAAAGAGCTTTCAACTCAAAGCCTGTTAGATGGCATAGAAAAATCAAAGAAGCGGCCATTCGAAAATCTTTTTTTCGCATTAGGCATCAAACATGTCGGCAAAACAATAGCCGAAAAATTAGTATCACATTTTAAAAACATTGATAGCCTAATGGAGGCTCAAATAGAAGATTTTGTACAAGTAAATGAAATAGGTGAGCAAATAGCCAACAGTGTTTATTCCTTTTTTAGGAGTGAATACGGGAAAAACATTGTTGAAAGGCTAAAAACATATAATTTAAACTTTGAAACAACAAATAAAGAAACAAACCTAAATAGTACTATATTTGTTGAAAAATCATTTGTCGTGTCTGGCATTTTTGAAAATTTTAGCAGAATGAGCATTCAAAAAACCATTAAAGAACATGGCGGTAAGGTTGTTTCGTCAATAAGCTCAAAACTTAGCTATTTGCTTATAGGCAACAAACCTGGTGAAGCAAAACTCAAAAAAGCTCAAGCACTAAACATTAAAGTTATTTCAGAATTTGAATTCTTACAAATGACAAATAAATAAAACACTAAAAATGCTATTTATAAAGCCGCTTATAAAAAAACTCTTAAAGCAAAGAGTTAAAAAACCAATAGTCCCTATAAAAAAAGCGAAAAAAGTAGCAATACTGTCTACATTTCACAATAGTGAACTATTTGAAAAAATAAAACTATGGAGAGCACAATTTGAATATCGGCAAGCAAAAGTAGTACACATTTGCTTCTTCCCTAAAGCACATGATATTTTTCCCGAAACAAAAAAACATGCATATTGTTTTTCAAAAAATAATTTTAGCTTATTTGGAAAAACCAAAAAGCAATATGCAAAGTTAGAAAAAGTACAAACAGATGATTATGATTTTTTATTACATTTAGACTTTCAATCGCATGAGTATACTGATTTTTTATTAGCACGCCTAAAGGCTAAATACAAGATAGGGGTATTTGATGAAAACAGAGAGGCATTCTATGACTTAATGTTAATGATTGATAAGGACAAAAGCTTTGATTATCTTTGGCAACAAGTAACACGCTACTTGCAACTAATAAAATAATTTAACAACAAAATAGTCACAACTCACTACACTGCTATTGCCAACAAAGAAAGTTTTGGGTTTACAACAGGAAGATAAATAAATGGATTATTTTCTTAATAAATAGCTTAATTCTATAGAAAGCGTGTTATTTCTATAAGAAGCGTGATCTGTAATTACAACTTCAAGCTCCTGATCTGGAATATATTCTCTAGTAATATCTTTTTTATTCGACCTATATAAACGAGCACTAAGGATAAACCTTGGAGAAATATTAGTAGATAAACCTACCATGAGCTCTCCATCCCAATAACTTTTATCAACTCTAACAGTATTGTGATGCCAAACATCGAAAGTATACCCGCATAGATAGCCGACATCTATGCTCAAATTAGAGGTTGATTTTAATTCTTTGAATGGGTAAAACTTCAACATCATGCCTAACGTAAGATATTCCACTTTTTTCGATGATAAATCAAAAGTATAACTGCCTTGATCTACACCAATAATGCTACGTTGACGAAGGTTAAAATTCACATTTGTTTTTAACCAATCTTTAAGATGAGTTTCAGCAAAAATGCCCACCATTTCTCTATAAACCCCATAACTATTATCCAATGGTGTACTGTGGAATGAAAAAGACTTTGTTATCTTTGCTTCACTAAAGTTAAATCCAACAGTAACACCATATTGTATTTTAAAATTATTCGATTTCTCTTTCTCTTGTGAGAAAACAAAAAAAGAAAATAAAAAAATAAAGCATCCTGTAAAAATTATTTTTTTCATATTTTTTTATATTTAACGTTGAGACGTATTATGATGTATATGAATAGTAATTTCGTTAATTCCAGATCCGCCTGTAGCATGTATGAAGGCAGACGAAAAACGTACGTTAAATCCATCTGCTGGAAACTCCAGTTCAATTTGCCTATTACCATCAATTTGTGGCACTGTATGGCTTCGTCCATTACTAAAGGTAATATACATGCCAGGTTTATTTAACTTAATTTTACCTCTGTTATACCATTTACCCCAGGATTTTTTTTCTGATCTTACCCATAATACAGCATAGTCAGAGGTAAAACCCCTTCCAAAGTCGCTGTATATGATAGTATGCATGTAAGTCTTTCTTCCTCCCTTTCTGTCTTCTGCTTTTAATTCTCTCGTGTATGCCGCTGAGATTTTAGCATTTTCTGCTGGTGCTGGGTTAATATTAATATATTGAACAATCCTCATATTTTCATCTTCATATTGAATTTTTGAATTGGATTGATTATCAAGTGTTTTTAGATTGATTTTTTTATTTACATCATCTATCTTTTCATTAAAATCTTTATTTAACCCATCCATAAAAGCATACGCTTTATCTTCTGTTATTTTATACAAAGTATCTGCTATGAATAGCAGCCCGTCTTTGTTAACAACTTTAGAATAACCAACTTTAATCTTTATATCTACTCTATCTTCTTGATCTGTAAGAATATCCCTATTATTTTCAATAATTCTATTAAACTGTTCTTCATTATTTTCTGATTCGTTCAATTTTCTTAATAGGTTATTATATTCGGTTTTCATGGAAATAAAATTATTTTTTTGCTCCCAATTTAATCTTTCCTCATCATCCCATTGTATCATTTTTTCATAAAAACTTGTGAATGCTTCGTTTGATGAGAAATGCAATGTGTTTTCTTTTGCAAACACATCTTTTCCGCTTTCTGTAGAATTGTTAGTACTCATGTCTTCTATTACCTCATCATTGCGACAAGCATCAAATATAAAATAATAATAATATAGAAGCTGTAAGAAAGGATATAATGGCAATTTTTTTCATAATTTTTTAAAATTTAAAATATTTTTAGTAATAACTTTAACTCATCAAATGTAGTGAAAACGCATAAACTTTACAAATTTTTTTGCTAAAAAATAAAAAAATCACAGAGATAGTTTAGTGCTTTTAACTATCATATCTACTACGATTAAATCATTTTTTTACTTTTTGAATTTTATTTGTTTTATTATCTATTTTATGCTTACCTTTATGTTGTAATTTTAAATTATGAAACATCTACAAGGAACAGGAACAGCACTGGTGACACCATTTACCAAAGACTTGAGTATTGATTTTAATGCTTTAAAACTACTCTTAGATCATAACGCTTCTAATGGAGTAAACTATTTTGTAGTCTGTGGTACAACAGGGGAGTCTGCCACTACTTCTTTTAAAGAAAAAATGGCATTGCTTAATTTTGTCAAAGAAAATAACTCGCAAAGGTTACCAGTCGTATTTTCCATAGGAGGCAATAACACAAAAGAGATTATACATCAAATTAAAAGCACCGACTTTAACGGCGTATCTGCCTTATTAAGTGTAAGCCCTTATTACAATTGCCCTACTCAAAATGCTATTATAACTCACTACACTGCTATTGCCGACAATTGCCCCGTGCCCATAATACTATACAACGTTCCTTCCCGCACAGCCTCTAACATATTGCCCGAAACCACTTTAAAACTTGCAGAACATTCCAACATTGCTGCCATTAAAGAAGCATCTGGAAATGTAAAACAAATTATAGACATCTTCACGCATATTCCTGATAACTTTTCAGTTATATCTGGTGATGATATGTGCACACTGCCCATGATTTCATTAGGAGCAAAGGGAGTTATATCTGTACTCTCCAATGCCTTCCCAAAAGAAATGTCTCAAATGGTGTCTTTTAGTCTAAAAAAAGATTTTGACAAAGCTAAACAACACCTTTTCCTTCTAAATAAAATCAACAAATATGCTTATATCGAAGGAAATCCAGTAGGCATAAAAGAGATGTTACGACAGAAAAAAATTACAGAAAGCTACGTACGGTTGCCATTAATGGCTGCCTCGCCTAATTTGCAAACACAAATTAAAACTGCCTTTAGTGAGCAAATTTTTTGCACATAAAATTCAAATTTTATGCAAAAAATACTTATAAAAAAAAAGGAGCACATCAATTATGGTCAACCATCCCTAAGTTCATCAAAAAGCGAAAGCAATAGGGTACTAATCATCAATGCCTTATCTGGCAACAAGATTGAAAAGTTAGAAAACGTCTCAACAGCAAGAGATACTCAAACCCTCATCAGGTTGCTCAAAAGCAAAGAAAAAGAATTAGACGTAATAGATGCAGGCACTACTATGCGGTTTTTAACAGCTTTTTTTGCAATAAAAAAAAAGCACAAAATATTAATAGGTACAAAAAGAATGTGTGAACGTCCAATAAAAATTTTGGTAGACGCTCTACAACAAATAGGCACACAAATAGAGTACAAAGAAAAAGTGGGATTCCCCCCCATAGAAATAAAGAAGTTTGAAAAACAAACATCTAATACCATTGCCATCGCTGGCAATGTGAGCAGTCAATACATTTCTGCGCTAATGATGATAGCCCCTGTTTTACCTAATGGGTTAACAATTAAGTTATGTAACGGTATTAGTAGCCAACCATATGTTGAAATGACAAAGACAATAATGCAGAAATTTAATGTCAATGTTTCCTTTGAAAACAACACTATTTCTATAATTCCTCAAAACTATCTTGCTCCTTCAGCTTACTCTATTGAAAATGATTGGAGTGGCGCAAGTTATTGGTTTTCCATTACATCATTATCGCAAAAAGCAGAAATATTTTTGCCAAAACTTCAACATAAATCCATACAAGGAGACAAAAAGATAGTAGAATTTATGCAAAAACTTGGTGTAACAGCTTCTTTTAAAAATCAAGGTGTCTTGCTTGCTAAAAGTAATACCATAAAAAACAATTTGAATTTTGACTTTGAACATTGCCCTGACTTAGCTCAGACAGTAATTGTAGCCTGTGCTGCACACAACATTTCATGTAAGATAACAGGGATTCAAAGCCTAAGAATAAAAGAGACTGATAGAATAGCAGCACTACAAACAGAGCTTAATAAATTTAATTGTAGCTTAAAAGAAACGACAAAAGACACATATCAACTTTTATCTAATTTTAAAATAAAAGGGACTCCTGAAGTAGATACCTATAATGATCACAGAATGGCAATGGCTTTTGCTCCTCTCGCCACATTAAGTGATGTAGTTATCAACAATCCCAACGTTGTCAATAAATCCTATCCTAATTTTTGGAAAGATATGAAAAAGTTAGGTTTTAGTATATCCATTACAAATGGATAGAAAAGAATAGCTATCTACAATATCTTTGTATTTTAACATAAGCATCTTTGCTGCCCATATCCCCTGCCTTACTAAAATCCTCGCACGCTTTTTTCTTGTTGCCCAAACGATATTCAACAAGCCCTCTATTAATAAAGGTTTCAGGATTTTTAGGGTCAAGCTCTATAGCTCTATTATAATCAGAAAGCGCATCTTGAAAATCTTTCATATCATACTTTAAAACCCCTCTATTATGATACGCCGCGCCAAAGGTTGGGTCTATCTCTATGGCGCGATTAAAATCAGATAAAGCCCCAACTCTATCTTTTAAGTCTTGTTTTGCTATTCCTCTGTTATTGTAGGCACTGACTAATGTAGAGTCTATTTTTATTGCTTTGTTAAAATCAGACAAAGCATCGTATAATTTCCTTGAATTATATTTAGATATTCCAGTTTTATTATAATTTATAGCTTGAATCAATGTGTCATATGCACTTTTTTCTTTTACTTCTTTTCTTGTTCCTTCTTTTAAGTTAACAAGCAATCCCTCCTTCTTTTCTTCTTCCACTAGCATTACAGGCTCTTGTTCACCTTCTTTTTTTTTTTTCATCATAGAGTCATTTTGCATTTTACTACTATCGTAAAACTCTGTTCTATATTGATTGCTTTGTTGCCAATAGCTAGCACTATTTGCCAACACCATATTAATATCATGCTGAATTTTTTGTTGTTGGGCATAAGTTAACTGCACTTGCCGCCTATTATTTGCCTCCATAATCATCCTTTGATTATACAAAGCCGCTCTATGTCTCTCTATTATCATTCTTGCTCTATTGATATCTTGCATTGCTCCATAAAAATCAAATAATCTATACTTTGCGATTCCCCTATTGTAATAAGCATCAGCATCAGTAGGATTTTGAATAACTACTACTGTAAAATCATTTACTGCCCCCATGAAATTTTTCATTTCATACTTTGCTAAACCTCTATTATAGTAAACGTTGATAATTGTTGGATTAGTAGCAAGAATTTTATTGTAGAGCTTAATCGCCTTAGAATACTCCTTTGCCTTATGTAATGATAGGGCTTCTTTAAAAGAAGCATTTGCTTTATCATTTTTCTGAGCAACAACATACAACGATAATAATATGAAGAGTAATAATAATATACGCCTTTTCATATTTGTTCTGATGTTTTTATTATTATATCCAAATTTAATGAGCATGAATATATCTCTTACACAACATAAACGTCAAATATCATATTTTTGTCTATCTTTAAATGGACATTTTTTAATTTCAAACTTTTTTCTATCTTTGTGTAGCAAAATAATTAAGAATATTTACTATATTATCAGTCTTAAAATAAATAGAAGATGGCAAAAATAAACTTTGGTGGAACAATAGAAGATGTAGTCACACAAAAAGAAGTTCCTTTATCGAAAGCACAAGAGATTTTAAAAGAAGAAACTATTGCAATAATAGGGTATGGAGTACAGGGACCTGGGCAAGCTCTTAATTTAAAAGATAATGGGTTTAATGTAATAGTAGGGCAACGAAAACCATCCAAATCGTATCAAAACGCTATAAACGATGGATGGAAAGCAGGTGAAACCCTTTTCAGCATAGAAGAAGCCCTTGAAAAAGGAACTATTATTATGTATTTGCTATCAGATGCAGCCCAAATTCATTTGTGGGACACAGTAAAAAAACATCTTTTCAAAGGCAAAACATTATATTTCTCTCATGGCTTTGGTGTTGCTTTCAATGAGCAAACAGGAATAATTCCTCCTAATGATATAGACACAATATTAGTAGCTCCCAAAGGGTCAGGTACAAGCTTAAGAAGGCTTTTTGTAGAAGGCAAAGGGTTAAACTCTAGCTTTGCTGTCTATCATGATGCTTCTGGCAAAGCAAGAGAAAAAGCATTAGCCCTAGGCATAGGAATAGGTTCTGGATATTTGTTTGAAACTACATTTAAAAAAGAAGCATGTAGCGACCTTACTGGCGAAAGAGGTAGCCTTATGGGTGCAATTCAAGGACTATTTGCAGCTCAATATGACATATTACGCAAAAACGGGCACTCTCCTTCCGAAGCATTTAACGAAACAGTAGAAGAATTGACGCAAAGTTTAATGCCTTTGGTGGCAGAAAATGGCATGGATTGGATGTATGCTAATTGCTCTACTACTGCACAAAGAGGCGCATTGGATTGGTGGAAAAAATTTAGAGATGCTATTTCTCCTGTTATGACTGAGCTATACGAAAGCGTAAAATCAGGTAATGAAGCAAGAATTTCTATTTCAAAAAATAGCGCACCAAATTACAGAGAAAAACTTGAAAAAGAGTTAGAAGAGTTAAAAGAATCGGAAATATGGAAAGCAGGTGTAGAAGTAAGGAAATTAAGACCGAATGAGAATTAATATTTAAATAAAAACTACTATATTAGAATCAACATTTTTTTGTTATTTACTAACACTATTTAACCCATAAAGCTATGAAAGTTGGCGTTCCAAAAGAAATTAAAAAAAGTGAAAATAGGGTTTCTTTAAACCCTGCCAGTGTACAAGAACTAAAAAAGCACAAGCATGAAGTGTATGTGCAAGCAACAGCAGGAAACAATAGCGGTTTCAGCGATGAAGAATACATTCAAGCAGGGGCAAAAATTGTTTCTTCTGCAAAAGAAGTTTACGACCGTGCTCAAATGATAGTAAAAGTAAAAGAGCCCATTGCCGAAGAGTATGCCTACTACAACGAAAATCATACAGTATTTACATATTTTCATTTTGCATCATCAAAAGAACTTACTGATGCAATGGTAAAAAGCAAGGCTGTATGCATTGCCTATGAAACAGTAGAGAAGCAAAACAAAGACCTACCTCTGTTAGTCCCCATGTCTGAAGTAGCTGGTAGAATGGCTGTGCAAGAAGGGGCTAAATATTTAGAAAAATCTATGGGAGGAAGAGGTGTTCTGTTAGGTGGAGTACCCGGCGTAAACCCTGCAAATGTGTTGATTCTTGGTGGAGGAGTTGTTGGAACACAAGCCGCCAAAATGGCTGCTGGACTAGGTGCAGAGGTTATTATTATGGATATAAATTTGGCAAGATTAAGATATCTTGCAGATATTATGCCCGCCAATGTGAAAACTATTATGGCTAATGAGTATAACATCGCCAAACTCCTTCCATTGTGCGACTTAGTTGTTGGGGCGGTGTTAATAACTGGTGCTAAAGCCCCACGGTTAATCACAAGACCTATGTTAAAAAACATGAAGCCCGGCACTGTAGTTGTTGATGTGGCTGTTGACCAAGGCGGGTGCATAGAAACATGCAAGCCAACAAGTCACGATGCTCCTACTTATGTAATAGACGATGTTATACACTATTGCGTTGCCAACATGCCCGGTGCTGTCCCATATACTTCTACCATAGCTCTCACTAATGCTACCCTGCCATATGTAATAGAATTGGCAAACAAAGGATGGGAAAAAGCATGTGATGAAAACCGTGAATTAGAAAAAGGGTTGAATATTGTAAAGGGAGACATTGTATATGACGCTGTGGCAAAGGCATTTGATTATGCTACAGCAAAATGATCTGCTGTTTTCGGTATTACAAAAAACAAGTAGCTATTAGCTCGCTTTCAATACCTTATTGAATAACTATATATGAGCCATTAGGGCTTATGAATATTTGTTATTGCACATTAAAAAAAATTTATCTCATAATATATATTTTAATTCCCAATAAGTCGTTATTAAAACGTATTAGGCATTTCAGGGAATTAAAAAAATAAATGAAAAAACAAAAAGTTTTATTTATCATTGGCAACGCTTATTTAAGAAGTAATGATATGCCTGATCGGCTTATACAACTTTCTCAAGCGTTATCTGCCAAAGTAGATTTACTTATTGCATGTCCAAACACTTCTTCATTTAATGAATTGGTAGGATTGCCATTTTCCGAATTTATTTCTCCCCCAAAAGATTTAGAGTTTTTGCCTACACGAGATGAGATTCAAAATAAAATTAAAAATACCGCCTCTGCTATTGGTATTAACTACTACACAAATAATCCTTTTCTTTTAGATATTAGTAAGTACAATGCCAAAACATTCGACTTTACTAATGAAGAAGAAGTTTTATTTCAAACTCTACTGTTTATTCATCAACTAGAGAACTCTATTGATGTAAACTCTTTTGACGTTATTCATGTTCATGATTGGATATCTTTGATTGTAGGAAGTTTTCTAAAAAAACAGTATAACAAAAAACTTATCCTCCATGCCTATTCATCAAATAACAACCACGAGCATAAAAAAATAATAGAATTAGGAAAAAAACATATTCATACTGTTGATAGGCTAATCGCTACAAACAAAGTTGTAAAGCAACAAATCTGTAATCACTTTTCCTTTAATGAAAAC
The DNA here is from genome assembly GCA_030141605.1 of Tubiluchus corallicola. Classification (NCBI taxonomy): domain Eukaryota; kingdom Metazoa; phylum Priapulida; class Priapulimorpha; order Priapulimorphida; family Tubiluchidae; genus Tubiluchus; species Tubiluchus corallicola. Next base: position 13,601 of record JAQGDQ010002442.1, read on the forward strand.
AAAGCTCTACAAATTGATTCGGGTATATGGCTTAAACTGACATATAAACAAGAGAAAATGTTTTCAGAAAAACTAATTACACTCATAGGCACTTCAACAGATAAAGAATCTGTCCACTCCACATTAGAAATTATTTTTAATACATTTCGGCAGCACCCCAATGTAAGGTTTAATATTGTTAATTCAGATGCCGCACTGTTTAAATCTACAATAAATAGTCATAACCTCCTTCGGTGCTTAAAACCAATTATAAAATTTACAGAAATACCTATACAAAAAGACCTATTTCCGAACAAACAAATCAATGAAAGCTTTGAAAACATATTGTCCACAACAGATATTCTTTGCGTTTTGAAAATAAATGGCTTTCACGAACAATTTGTTTTTGATGCTGTTCAATTTGGAATACCTATCATAATGCCATCTGGCACAGAAGTAACTGAAATTTTAAAAGGAGTTCTAACATTTAAAAAATCAGACAACCGATCGGTTGTTAATCATTTAGTAACACTGCTTACAGATAGAAAACTAAAAAAAGATGTTACAGAGCAGAATTATAAAGACTTGAACAAAATTACATGGAAAACAATAACATCTAAAATATTGAAAGTATATAGTGAGGCTTAAAGTCCAGTAGAAACCTCAACACCATCTTGAACAGACACAAAGAAGTGTTTTTTAAGGCTCACTAGTTATTTAACACAACAGGAAGAAGTACCCCACAAAAAAATCTTACAACTGCATACTAATTCTTTTGCATTTCTTTTATTTCTTCATATCCAGGAAAAAGATTTGGACTAATATATAGTTTCTTCATTTCCTCAACTACATTTTGTATATTATAATAAGGGAAAGTGTCTGTTTGTGCAAAATAAGTATTTAGTACTTTAGCACCAAAAGCATTATTCCCCCTAAAACTAAATGCATATGTATAAGATGCTATTTCATTTTTTTTATCACCTAAAGAGTTCTCTATAGAATCAATTTTTTTAAGTATCTTTTTATAGTTATTTACTTTTTTGATATCTGATGATGTTTTATAGAATCGTAAAGATTGCTCATACGATAAGAATTTAAAATTTTCTTTTGTAGAATTTATATTATCATTAAATGAAATTGAGTCTATTAATTCTAATTTGACAAATTCATAACTATCAGGGTCGTTCATTTGCGGTTTTATTAGCTCTTCTATATTTTTTACTACTATTTCTTCTCTTGTTAATTGCTTATCACTACAATATGATAATAATGATACAATAATTGTTGTCATGAATAATGTTAATTTTTTCATAATCTTAGTGTTTATGTTCTATTAAAATGAAAATAAATTTATTTTGGAGGCACCTTTTTATGGGACCTGACTGAAACTGTTTTTGGTACAAAAATACAATAATAACTAAAAATTATAAACTATAACTACTTAACTTACACAAGCTCTCCCTTTTGCAAACAATACATATCGTGTGCTATGTTATATTGCTGCAAAACATTTCGAATGCGTGTTTTATGTGTGTCTGTAATAAATATCTGTTCAAACTTCTTTTGACTTATAAGCTTCAAAAAATTCTTAATTTTGGTATCATCAAGTTTATCATAAATGTCATCAAATAGCAACAACGGCTTAAACTGCTTCTCTTGCAAAAAGATATCAAAATTTGTAATTTTCAAAGCCACCAAAAAAGTTTTCTGTTGCCCTTGTGAAGCAAATTTTTTCAAATCAAAATCATTCATCCTAAAAACAAAGGCATCTTTATGTGTCCCCACATTCGTACGTGCTGTGGCAACGTCTCTATCAAACGATTGAAAAAAGAGATCTCTAAAATTAGAATTCAAAAAGCTTGATTGATATTCTACCACAATAGATTCTTGATGTTGTGACATGTTTTTATAATTCTCTTTAAGAAGGGGTAGATATTTTTTAATAAACTCTTTTCTTTTATTACAAATAACCTGCCCAGAAGAAAGGATGATTTCATCATAAGGAGCAAATAGGCTTTTATCTACTACTTTTTGATTTTTTTCCAATATGTTTTTTAATAAGTTATTGCGCAATTTTAATGCATAATTATATCTCACAAGAGTGTTCAAATAAACCCTATCCAATTGGCACATAATATTATTAAAAAATTTTCTCTTCTCTTCATTACCCTCCTTGATGATAGAAACATCGTCAGGAGCAATTAATATTACAGGAAATTTTCCTACAATACTTTTCATTTTCACAACTTTCTTTTTGTCAAGCAGCACAGTTTTTCCTTTATTTAAAAAACACTGACACTGCAATGCATAAACATTCTCATCGTGATGAAAAGAGCCGTTAATAACAAAAAAATTTTCATTTATTTTTATATTTTGAGCATCAATTGAATTAAAAGCACTTTTGGTAATACAAAGATAATGTATGGCATCAAGAAGGTTCGTTTTACCGCTGCCATTGTCGCCAACTATACAATTTACCTTGCCGAAAGAGCCTATTTTCAGCTTATTGTAGTTTTTAAAATTTATTAAAGAAATATTTTCTATGTGCATTTAATTTAATTTTTTATACCTTTGCATTGAGAAATTGATTATTTCATTAAATCAAATTTCGCATAAATTTTAATTTATTAATATCAACATGAAGAAAAAACAGAATAAACCTACAAAAAGCGAAGTAAATTTGTTAGAAAGTTCCGAAGCATTAGCAGAAAAACTCTCTAAAACAGAGCATTTTATCGAAAAAAATAAAAGAACATTATTGGTTTCAGGCTCTATAATAGTAGTGCTTATTGCTGCCTTTTTCTTCTACAAGTACTTTATAATGGAGCAAGAAAGCGAGGCACAAAGAGAAATGTTTCAAGCCGTGTATTATTTTGAAGCTGACAGTTTGGATAATGCACTCAATGGCGATGGCTATAATTTAGGTTTCTTAGATATAATAGATGACTATCCGATGACCAAAAGTGCCAATTTGTCTAATTTTTATGCAGGGGTGTGTTACTTAAAGCAACAAGAGTATGAAAGTGCTATAGAACACTTATCAGATTTTTCATCAAAAGACCTACTAGTTCAAGCCAGAGCCTATTCACTAATAGGAGATGCATATATGCAATTATCGTTATTTGAAGACGCTGTTAAGCATTATAAAAAAGCAATAAAGCACCAACCTAACTCTGTTACAACTCCTCGATATTGGGTAAAAACAGCATTAGCACATGAGCAGCTTAACGATCTTACCTCAGCTATTGAATGCTATAATGCTATCATAAGTGACTATCCAAAATCAACTGAGTATAATGATGCTAAGCGAGAAAAAGCAAGGTTAGAAGAGCTAAAAAACATTTAATCACACTTACATATTAGTAAAAGTTGAAAAAAATAAATATTTGGCTAAGTGCTTTGCGCTTGCATACCATTCCCTTATCATGCTCCGGTATTATTATGGGCGCATTTTTAGCATTGTACAAAGATAGCTTTGATTTAAAAATATTTATTTTTTGCCTACTAACAGCCATTGCCCTCCAAATATTATCAAACCTTGCCAATGACTATGGCGATTCTGTCAAGGGAGCAGATAATAAACTGAGAAAAGGGCCTTCAAGAGCTGTTCAGTTAGGGTTTATTAGTAAAAAACAAATGATAGTGGGCATAATTATAGTCACTATTGTATGTTTAGCTCTAAGCCTCATTACATTATATATCTCTATTGGCTTCAATTACAGTTCCTTTCTATTTTTGCTGTTTTTAGGGATTTTTGCCACTATATCTGCCATCACTTACACAGTAGGAAAGCACGCATATGGATATATAGGATTAGGTGATTTTTTTGTAATGTTATTTTTTGGATTAGTAAGTGTAATGGCTTCATATTATCTGTACACAAAAGCAGTTTCAACAGATACGATATTTCCCGCATTAAGTGTTGGTCTATTGTCTACAGGCGTTTTAAACATCAACAACATTAGAGATATAGAGTCAGATAGAGTTGCTCAAAAAAAAACTATCCCTACCCGCATTGGTAGAAAAAACGCAATTATATATCATTGGGCACTATTGATAGGCGCAGTGGTTTGTGCCTGCCTGTTTGTGATACAAAATTTCTCTTCTCCTATTCAATTTCTTTTTATCGTCAGCCTTCCTTTCATATATGACAACGGAGTTAAAGTAGCCCGTGCAAAAAATTCTTTAGAAGTCAATCCATATCTAAAACAATTATCTCTAACCACACTGTTTTTCGTTATCACGTTTGGGGTAGGTATTGTGTTATAACAATTATAATTTTCTACTATTTCTTCTCTATTCTAATAGTTGCTCAATATCTTCTTTAGATAAACTCTTTACAAAACTACTCTCTTCAGTAATCAAATGTTGAAATAACTCTTTTTTACGTTTTTGTAAAACAAGTATTTTTTCTTCTACTGTGTTTTTTGTAATAAATTTGTATACAAAAACTTTATTTTGTTGCCCTATTCTGTGTGCCCTACCTATTGCCTGTTCTTCAACAGCTGGATTCCACCATGGGTCAAGAAAAAACACATAATCAGCACTAGTAAGATTTAAACCTACCCCGCCTGTTTTTAGTGAAATTAAAAATACTTTTACTTGTTCATCATTTTGAAACTTATCTATTTGTGTTTTTCTATCTCTTACACTACCATCCAAATAGGCAAAAGGTGTAACATTTTCAATTAAATAGTCTTTAAACACTTTTAAATGTTGAACGAATTGACTAAAAATAAGCACCTTATGCCCTTCACTTATTATATTGCGAAGGTCATCCACAACATTATTCAGCTTGCCAGACCCTCCTGCATAGCTGGGCATAACAATCATAGGGTGGTTTGCTATTTGACGCAGCCGCACCAATCCTTGCAAAATAAATATTTGTAGTTTCTTTATTCCCTGATTCTCTATTTGTTTGAGTACTTGATTTCTAAAATAATTTTTTTCTTGATTATAAAAGTCTTCTTGCTGCGGAGTCATAGAGCAATATTGTATGTTTACAACTTTGCTTGGCAATTCGGAGGCTACTTGCGTTTTATTTCTCCTTAGAATAAAAGGCTTGATTATTTGATGCAATTTATGTGTTTTATTTACATCGCCTTTTTTTTCTATTGGGTTTAGAAATTGATTTCTAAAAAAACTTTGATTTCCTAAAAGTCCAGGATTTATAAAACTCATTTGGGTCCACAAGTCAAGTGTGGTGTTTTCTAATGGCGTCCCTGTCAAGATTAATTTATGTTTTGAATTTAGTGACCTAATTGCCTTAGATGTGTTGGAATTAGGATTTTTAATCATTTGCGACTCATCTAAAATGATATAATCAAAATAAAATTCTTTGAGAATATCTACATCTAATCTTGCTATGCCATAAGATGTTAGTATAATATCTCTCTCTTTAAATAGCTTTTTAAGATTTTTATCTCTATTTATCCCTGTGTATGATAATGTTTTTAGATCTGGTGTAAATTTATTGATTTCTCTTTCCCAGTTGAACAACAATGAAGTAGGCATAATGATTAAAACAGACAATGTAGAGTCTTTAGCCGATTCTTTCATGGCTTGCAAAAGAACAAGTGCTTGTATGGTTTTTCCTAATCCCATATCATCTGCCAAACAACCTCCAAGTTTGTATGTCTTTAAAAAATTAAGCCAATCATATCCTGCTTTTTGATACGGTCTTAGTGTCCCTTTAAAGTTTTTTGGAAGTGGGTAATCTTCTATGTTTTCAAAATTTCTAAGATTTTTCAACCTACCATTCATGTCTCGTAAAGTGTCGCTCTCTAAATCTTGAATTAAGTTTACATAGTGCTTTTTAAGTGATAATTGATTTTTAGTGGGAGTAAAATCCATAAAAGCAAAAAGTTCAGAATACTCAGCAACCCATTGAGATGGTATTATGCCTATCTGTTTGTTTGGCAGCAAAACTTCATCTTTATTTTGCCTAATTAGCTTGTAAATATCTACAAAAGGGACTTCATATTCTCCAAATTTTACTGATGCAAATATATCAAACCAATCTATGTTTTCTCTTGTCTTGATGGAGATAGAGGACTTTCCTATAAAATAGCTATTTTTCATTTTTTGCTCTAACACCACATTTTCATTTTTTAGAGTCTCTTCATGACGCGTGAGTAGCTCTATAGTCTTATGTTTAGAAAGTGTTAGAGTAGAGTTTCTAAACTCCAACCCTATGTTCTCTAATAGGTTAATTATATGCTCTTCTGCTTCTATATCCCTATATATTTTACGAAAGCAATAAGTGCTATCTTTCTTTTCTAACTTTATTTCAAACGGATGATTTGATGATAAGGCTTTAAAGTTATACTCGTCATAGGAAAAGGATAACTCCATAACCACTTTATCATACTTAGAACTCTCTTCTTCTTCAATTATTCCTACACTATTATCACCAAATAATGAAGGAACGCTTTCTTGCATTTGTGATTGTAATGAGAAAATTTTCAATTTTGGCACAGGGGTACAATATAGTTCTTCTACTTCAAATCCAGAAATTTTCACCTCACACGTTACCATTAACGGGATAATAAACTTTTGGTAATAAGTTTCTTCTATTGTATTTGGTATTATAATTTGTTCTTTTTTTAGAAAAGGAAGTAGCTTATTGCCATCAAAGTGTTCTTCAAAAGAAAATAAACAGTTTGTTGAAACTAACCATGCTGGGTTTTTACAGACAAGAAACGTGTTCTTTTGTAACAAGTCTATATTTCTATTTTCATATTTCACTTTCGGGAAATAAATAGTACTTTCTTCCTGCTTTATAAAATGAAAAACTATATTTCCTTTATTTTTTTCAACATGTATTTTTCTACCTACTGGGTAGCCATCTTTTTCCATCAAATAGATATCAGCTCCCGATAATAGCTTCAATATTCTTGCCATCCTCGTTTCTATATAGGTATCTATTTCTCTCTTTATTATTTGATGGTTAGGGTTGTTCGGACTTTCATATATGTTTTTTAAAAATATGTTTGGATTAATTCTATCTTTATAAAATCGCTTTACAATAGCGTCTTGTTGAATGGTATCTATAAGCCCAATGAGTTCTTCATCATTTTCTTTTAAATTCTTCTCAAATTCTAATGCATTTCTATGAGATATATTTTGATATTGAAGAGTTGGCCGCTCTTTATCAGAGAGTTGTACAGCAAAGGATTCAAATAGATAACCTAAAAATTGGTGTTCATATAATGAATAAACTATTTGATATGGTTTGCTCGTAGATATTTTCATAGCACATTACAGCACAGGGCAATAAAAGCATGAAGAATTAATTGCTATTTATTTTAAAAACAGGCATAAAGCGAATAAAATCGCATAAAATTAAAATGTGACCCGTAGGGGAGTCGAACCCCTGCTACCAGGATGAAAACCTGGCGTCCTAACCACTAGACGAACGGGCCGTATAAACTTTTGCAATTATAAAACATTTTTATTAAAAAAACAAAATTCTATTTAGAATTTTATAAAATATTGGACATTATCTGTTAAACCTTGCCTAATCACAGATATTTTCCATATCAAACAAAAAAGCATATTCTAGTGCTATCTCCTTTAGCATTTCAAACCGCCCAGACGCCCCACTATGTCCTGCTTTCATATTGGTGTACAAAAATAGTTTATTGCTATTCTTTTTTTTATCTCTAAGCTTTGCTACCCATTTGGCAGGCTCCCAAAATTGCACTTGAGAATCATGCAACCCTGCGGTCACTAACATGTGTGGATATGGTTTCGTTTCATCAACATTATCATATGGAGAGTAGGACTTTATGTACTCATATTGTTCCTTAATGTTAGGATTGCCCCATTCATCATACTCTCCTGTAGTAAGCGGAATTGTTTCATCAAGCATTGTAGTAACTACATCAACAAATGGAACAAGTGCTACCACCCCATTAAACAATTCAGGGGCAATGTTAATTACTGAACCTATCAGTAGTCCCCCTGCTGAGCCTCCCATAGCATACATGTGCTGAGAGCTTGTATATTTTTGTTCTACCAAAAATTTACCTGCCTCTATAAAGTCAGTAAAAGTATTCTTCTTATTTAGCATCTTGCCATCGTCATACCACTGCCTACCTAAATATTCTCCTCCACGCACATGGGCAATAGCGAACGCAAATCCTCTATCAAGCAAGCTTAATCTTATAGAGCTAAAATAGACATCGACTGTATGTCCATACGCACCATAGCCATAAAGCAACAATGGCGATTTACCATCTTTTTTAAACCCTTTTTTATACACAATAGATATAGGCACTCTTTTGCCATCAGAAGCAGTTGCCCAAATTCGTTCTGATTGATAATTAATTTTGTTGAATTTCCCACCTAATACTTCCTGTTCTTTTAATATTTTTTTTTGTTTAGTTGCCATATCAAACTCTATGACAGAGTTTGGAGTTGTAAAAGAAGAGTATGAAAGTCGCAATAGTTTTGTATTAAAATCTAAATTAATGTGCGGCATTGTGGTATATGTCTCTTCACTAAAAGGGACATTGTATTCTTCCTTTGCATCCCATCGTTTAACTTTTATTTTATTCAAACCGTCTTCCCGTTCAAAGCAGACTAAATAGTCTTCAAAAACCTCTATATCTTCCAGCAACACATTTTCTCTATGAGGAATTACTTCTTTCCAATACTGTTTATCAAGCCTATTGATGGGCGTTTTCATTAGACGAAAGTTTTTTGCCTTCCAGTTGGTATATATATAAAAATCTGTTTCAAAATCCATAATGCTATACTCATGCTCTTTTTCCCTTGGTAGAAATACTTTAAATTCGTCATCAGGAGTATTGGCGTTTAAAAATATAGACTCACTTGATAGGGTGCTTTCTGAATTAATAATAATGTACTTATCTGACTTTGTTTTGTAAATTCCCACAAAGAAAGCTTCATCTTTTTCATGAAAAATTTCTACATCTTCTTTGGGATCAGTGCCTAATACGTGTTTAAAAACTTTATATGATCTTAACGTTTGTACATCTTTTTTTACATAAAAGAGCGTTTTATTATCATTTGCCCATACTACTTCTCCACTAACATTCTCTATTTTTTCTGAATAAATTTGGTTGGTTTCTAAGTTTTTTATTTGAATGTAATAAATTCTCCTCCCTATAATATCAAAAGAAAAAGCGGCTAATTTATTATTCTTGCTTATAGACACACTGCCTAAAGAAAAAAAATCATGCTCTTTTGCCATTTCATTTACATTAAACAAAATTTCTTCCTCTGCCTCTAAGTGTTCTTTTTTTCGGGTATAAATAGGGTATTCCTCTCCTTTTTTATATTGCGTAATATAATAATAATTATTTTTTTTATATGGAACAGAATTATCATCTTCCTTAATTCTGCCTTTAATTTCTTGAAATAGTTTTTCTCTAAATGGGTGCAGATGCTTTAAGCTATCATTTAAGTATTTGTTTTCATTTTCTAAATATTTAATTACTTTGGGGTCATCTGATTGGTTTAACCAATAATAATCATCTATACGTACATCTTTATGCTTTTCTAATTTTGTCGCTTTTTTTTCTGCAACAGGCGGATATAGTTTCATGTCAAAATATTTATTTTAGAACCACAAATAATAAAGCCTACTAATAGCTTTATTGCAATCAAAATTTTTGCAAGGCTAATAGGTAAAAAATAAAAAAGCAACATTTTATTGCTTTTTCTATATCTATAATTTTAAATAACAAATTTCATTTTGTCAAAAAATTACTTGACTTTCTTTTTTTTAAAAACTAAACTTGCGTTGTTTAACCTAACTTAAAAAAACTAATGTCATTAAAATTACAAATAGATAAGGACATAAAAAATGCAATGCTTAATAAAAATCAAGATGAACTTAGAACGCTACGTTCTATAAAATCTTCAATTTTATTATTAGAAACAAAAAAAGGAAACAAAAAAGAGGTCTCTCAAGAAGCAGAGTTGCAATTATTACAAAAGGCAATCAAACAACGTTCTGATTCTATACGCGTATTCAAAGAACAAAACAGAGAAGACTTGGCAAATAAAGAAATAGCAGAAGTAGAGATCATCAAGAAATATTTGCCTGAACAACTCTCTAAAGAAAAAATAGAAAAGGAGCTACAAGCAATTATTAACAAAATAGGTGCTTCTTCTATAAAAGATATGGGTAAAGTTATGGGTGTAGCATCAAAAAAACTAGCGGGGAAGGCTTCCAATAAAGATATTTCTGAATTAGTGAAAGCATTGTTATGCTAATGATGTTTTTAGCATAGAATAATTTTGCGCAAATATTTCCTTTCTACACTTTAATGGGCATATTGTATCTGTTTTTCCCCCATCTAAGTCTGTATATTATGCGTTCTATGCTCTTTTTCATTCTCAATGCACGTCTTATACCTGCATGGTAGCAACAAAACTCTATTTGCTCTCCATTGATTGCAGAAACTATAATGTAAGTGTAGTATGTTTGAAGTGCAGAAACTATAATGAATATAAAAGATAAAATACCTGCCACCCTTAAGAACTTAAACAAAAGAAAATTACCCAAATCAGTAAATCCGGGTAATATGGCAAAAATTACAATCAAGGGCAAAAGCTTCAATAAATGCCTATCTTGCCGACGCTCTATGGTCACAGACATTACACTTTCCATAGGTATTGTCTTAAAAACATGTTTCCCATACATATCTTTATAGCTATAAATTACCGCGTAATCTGTTACCCGTAATGAGTTCTTTTTGGTACCTAACATATTGTTTGTTTTTGACCAAAAAAGTGTTCTATTTGTTGACAAACGCCTTCCGAAGAATCCCATTATATTCATTAAATTAATAGTTAAAGACTTGTTTGTTTAATATATTTGTTATCAACCTAAAGCAACTCTGACTTGCCCATGTATTATATAATTTTAACGAAATAGGACAACAATTACTTGGTTGCTAACAAGTATTTCTTCATCATCTTTTTACAACATTAATCAAATGTTCTATATTAATGTAAAAAAGCATAACCACACAGGTGATTTATGCTTAAAAGATACTCTCTATTCCTCCGTTCTCTCTACGAGTACAACGCATTTTTTATGAATTTATTAGTCTTTTTTGTTGTTTTTTAGAACCTTTCTATATTACCCGCATTTTATTGCAATTCTTTTTTGTTTTATAAAAATTCTTATAATTTGTCTTTTTCTCAAAGAAAGGAAAAATATGCTATCAAATGAGTTGTTAATCATTAAGTACATTTTGTGTATCCCCTAAAACGTATAATTCATCTATATATTTATTTGCTCTTTTGAAACAAATTATTTGAAAATAAAAAAGATAATACATTAAAAAAATAAATGTTTTTTTGATATTTGTAAAATTATAAGGTATAATCGGAAAACGAAATGGATTAAAATTATGAAACTGTTAGAAGGAAAAACGACTTTAATTACGGGTGCTTCAAGAGGCATAGGGCGCATCATAGCATTAGAATATGCTAAAAATGGATCAAACGTTGCATTTACATACTTATCTAGCGTAGAACAAGGAAGACAATTAGAAGGAGAATTAAAACAATTCGGAATAAAAGCACAAGGATATCAATCTGACGCATCAGATTATAATCAAGCTCAAGAGTTGGTGGATAAAGTAATAAAAGATTTTGGAAAACTTGATATCTTGATCAACAATGCAGGAATAACGAAAGATGGTCTTTTGCTAAGACAAAATGAAGAGTCTTGGGATAAAGTAATAAGAGTAAATTTAAAATCCGTTTTCAACACTGTAAAAGCATCCATTAAGCCTTTTATGGCACAACGCTCAGGTAGCATCATCAATATGAGCTCCGTAGTAGGACTACAAGGCAATATAGGGCAGACAAATTACGCTGCATCTAAAGCAGGAATTATTGGGTTTTCTCGTTCTGTGGCAGTAGAATGGGGAAGTAGAAACATCCGTTGTAACGTTGTTGCTCCTGGTTTTATTGAAACAGAAATGACCGAACAGTTGCCTGATGATATAAAAAACCATTGGAAAAATAATATCAAGCTAAAACGATTTGGCACCCCTACAGAAGTTGCAAACTGTTGTGTGTTTTTAGGCTCAGATATGGGAGCTTACATTACAGGGCAAGTTATTCAAGTAGACGGAGGTATTACGTTGGGTTAAACATCAAACTAAACTTATCATGCAAGCATTCAATGTGCATTTTGAAATGTCATTTTGGTACATCTTCATATGTTGCATTTTAAGCTTAGGTATCACGGCTTTTTTATACTATAGAGAAAAACATATATGGCACAAATATACATTTTATGTATTAGCTTCTTTGCGATTTGTTGCTGTTTTTCTTATCTGTATTTTATTATTAGAACCCTCTTTCAAATCATATAAAAATCATATAAAAAAGCCCTATGTAGTATTTGCTATTGATAACTCTATGTCAATGGCAAAGACAAACAGTATTGAAAAACTGCAAGCACTAAAAAAAAAATTACAAAGTTTGCAAATAGAATTAGAGAAGAGCGGCTTTCAAGTTGATATTTTTTCTTTTCAAGGCAAAACAACATTAGATAGTATACAGTTTGACAATACAACTACCAATTTGTATCAACTCTTGCATGATGTTAAACAAAAGTATCAAAATAAAAACCTTACCAATCTGCTCCTGTTTTCTGATGGAATTTATAATAACGGCACCAACCCTCTTTTTCAAATCTATCCATATAATATTTATTGTTGGGGTATAGGCGACACCTCACATTATCCAGACATTTTTGTTGAAAATATACACGCAAATAAAATAGCTTATCACGGTTCTGATTTTAACATTACAGCTGAAATACGTGCAATAGATATGGCGGGAGAAAACATCAAGGTGATGTTATTAGAAAATGATAGTCTAATAGAAACAAAAACAATTAATATTACTTCTTCAAAGTATGCAAAAAAAGTATCGTTTAATATTATACCCGACAACATTGGCAACTTTACATATAAAGTTCAAGTGCCTAAACTTGAAAATGAACAGTATCATAACAATAATCAACGAGAAAAACATGTTGAGGTAACAAACTATAAGCCAAAAATATTGATTGTTGCTCCTGCTCCACACCCAGATATAAAAGCCATTAAAAGCATATTGAATGACGAAGACCGCTTTGAAATACATACATATATATCAAGCATACACGACGCTTTTCAAAAATGGAACTATAGTTTAGCTCTGTTTTTCAATACGCCAAGCAAAGATAACAGCCTTGCTAAGGTTGTAAATCATATCAAAAAAAATCAAACTCCTATCTTATACATTTTAGGAACTCAAACAAACATAAAAGATTTTAATGAGCTTAATGATTTGCTAACCTTCAAACAAACAAACACAGAATTTGACAATGCTACTCCTGAGTTAGTAGAAACCCTATCATATCCTTCTTTAATTGATGCAATAGATAGAAACACGTTAAAACTCTATCCGCCCGTACAAATACCTGCAGGAGTATACGATGTTTCAGAGAATGGGTATGTTGTTTTACAACAAAGCAACAAAAACGTTAAAGACAAAGCTCCTTTGTTAATTTTAGGAACAACACCCCAAAACCAGAAAACAGTCATTATGGTAGGAGAAGGGTATTGGCGTTGGAAACTAAGTGAAAAAGCCGTAAATGATAATAGCAATATTTTTAGAAATATCATACTAACATCTTGTAAATATTTAATCAATGCTGGCAATCAAAAATTTTCAATCTACACCAACAAGGATGAATATACAGAGGGAGAACATATTGTTTTCAACACTGAAATTTATGATGCAACATACAAAAAAACATATGGACAAATAGTAACCCTTACTGTTACAAATCCCAATAATCAAGTAGAGGAATATCGCTACACTAATAATGAAATAGATAATCAATATATTATCAGTAACCTTTCCAAAGGAGTCTATTATTATAATGCTACAAGCGTTTTTGATAACGAATCACACACGCATAAAGGTAAATTTATAGTGAATGATTATACATTAGAAACTTCTTTTCTAACTGCCAACCACGACCTTTTGCAAGGATTAGCCCAACAGCAAGAGGGACACTTTTATACAGAAGAAAACATATTAAACATAATTGATGCACTAAAAGAAAAAAACATTAAAAGTAAAATTATTACAGAAGAAACAATAACAGATTCAAAAACACTATCCTTACTAATTGTTATTATTCTATTAGCATCAGCAGAGTGGTTTATAAGAAAATACGTGGGCGGAGGTGTTTAGAGATTTTTTACCCTTTATCTTTCTGCCAATATCATTTCCATTGTAGAATTTTAACAAAGCACTTTTACAAAAATTAAAATAAACTACTACCTTTGTAAATTGCTATGCCATCAATGACTTTTGAAGAAACCATAAAGTATCTATACGCAAAACTTCCAATGTTTCAAAATATTGGAAACAGAGCTATTAAAAAAGACCTATCCAATACTTTAGAATTATGTGAGATATTGGGGAATCCACAAAAAAAATTCAAATCCATACACATAGCAGGAACTAACGGCAAAGGAAGTTCGGCAAGTATGTTGTCAGCCATACTACAAAGTGCTGGGTATAGTGTAGGGTTATATACTTCTCCTCATCTTAAAAATTTTACAGAACGAATAAAGATAAACGGAAAGGAAGTAGAAGAAAGTTATATAATAGAATTTGTAGAAAACATAAAGCCACATATTGAAACAATAAAGCCTTCCTTTTTTGAAATTACTGTAGTCATGGCATTTCAATACTTTGCCCAAAAAAATGTAGACATTGCCATAATAGAAACAGGGTTGGGAGGGCGATTAGATTCAACAAATGTCATTACCCCCTCTATATCTCACATCACAAACATAGGTTTAGAACATGAAAAAATTCTTGGCGACACCCTACAAAAAATAGCCACAGAAAAGGCAGGAATTATCAAACCACTGGCTCCCGTAGTTATTAGCGAATGGCAAGATGAAACCAACAGTGTGTTTTTAGAAAAAGCCCAAAAAGAAAACTCAAAAATCTACTTTGCTGAGCAAAATATCAAATTCAAAAATATCAAGTTCAATCCCACCATGTCTTTTGATATAGAAAAAAACAACCTATTATGGCTAGAAAACGTGAAGCTAAGTTTGAAAGGGAAGCATCAATTAAAAAATGCTTGCGGAGTGCTAATGACTATAGACCTCTTAACCAATAACAACTACACCATAAGTAATGAAAATATAAATATAAGCTTAGAAAACATACAAAACTATAACAGGATTAAAGGACGCTGGCAAGTGCTCAATAAAGACAAGCCCACCATCATTTGTGACGTCGTTCACAACGCAAACGGAGTAAAGAGCATCACAGACAACTTTAAACATTATCAATACAAGCAGCTACATATTGTTTGGGGCATGGTAAAGGATAAGCCCATATTAGAAACTATTGCTAAGCTACCACCAAAGGCAAAATACTATTTTTGCCAACCAAAATTAGAAAGAGCATTGCCCGCAGCAGAAATATACAAAATAGCCATAAAGTTAGGAATTCAAGGAACGGTAATTGAAGACGTAAATGAAGCATTGGAAAAAGCATTGGAAAGCTCAAGCAAAGAGGACTTAATATTTATAGGAGGAAGTAATTTTGTTATTGCAGAACTAAAAAATTTATAACCATGGCAAAAAGAAGGAAATTAGAAAAATGGCAAGACAACTACAATAGCAAAAATGTAATAGAGCCGGGCAAAGAATGGTTTGAAAACATTAAAGGAAAATGGAAACAAGAGTATTTTAAAAACTCTAATGATATAACTCTTGAATTAGCTTGTGGAAGAGGCGAATATACCACAGGATTAGCCAAGATTTTTCCTCAAAGAAACTATATTGGGGTAGACATAAAGGGTACAAGGATCTGGAAAGGAAGTCAAATAGCACAAAAAGAAAACCTACAAAACGTCGCTTTTTTAAGAACACAAATAGACCATTTAGAAAAGTTTTTTCTCCCTAATGAAATTAATGAAATTTGGATTGTTTTTCCTGATCCCCGTCCCAAAAAAAGCGATAGAAGGAGGAGGTTAGTACATCCAAAATTTTTAAGTGTTTATCAAAATATTTTAGTCTCTAATGGATTAGTTCATCTAAAAACTGACAATGATTTATTGTTTCAATATGCATTAGAGATATTATCAAATAAAGAAAACGTAAAAGAGTTACAACACACCGACAACCTATATAGCTCCAAATTGGCAAAAGAACATTTTGGTATCATCACACGATACGAAAACATGTTTACCGAACAAGGGCAGATTGTAAAATATTTAAAGTTTAGATTGCAATAACATATTATTCAATTCTCTTATTATCCTTGCATTTCTAAAATTATAGTTTTAATATAAGGGTAATGCTATTAAATTAAACCATAATAAAGTACCGTTGTCATAGTTTTATATATTTTTAGCTATTCACATGATAAACAGCATTATTAAATTTTCTATAAAAAACAAACTCTTCACGGGAGTTTTAACCCTATCATTAATAATAGGAGGGTTATACTCTATGAAAGAGATACCATTAGATGCCGTTCCTGACATTACCAACAATCAAGTGCAAGTTATTACCGCCGTTCCTAACTTAGGCACTTTAGATATAGAGCAATTTATCACACATCCCATAGAATTAGTAATGTCCAATTTAACCCACATAGAGTCCATTCGTTCTATATCTCGTTCTGGAATCTCTGTCATAACCATAGTTTTTAACGAATCTATTGACATATACTTAGCCCGTCAGCTTGTTAGTGAAAAGTTAATAGATGCACAAGGTCTAATCCCTGAAAATTTAGGCACACCTACAATGGCTCCTATTAGTACTGGATTAGGAGAAATTTTTCAATACACACTAAGTGTTGAAGAAGGATATGACTATTCGCTTTTGGAATTAAGAACCTTTCAAGATTGGATAGTGAAACGACAAATGACAATGTTGCCTGGAGTAGTAGAAATCAACAGCTTTGGTGGCTACAAGAAAGAGTATGAAGTAGCCATAAACCCCAACAGACTTAACAGTATGGAAATTAGTATTAGAGATGTTTACAATGCCTTAATGATAAACAATGAAAATACAGGAAGTGCATATATTGAGAAAGATTTTAAAGCCAATTTTATCAGAGGCGAAGGCCTAATAAAGAGCATTAAAGATATTGAAAACATTGTGTTAAAAAACAACCCAAAAGGATTTCCTATACTTATCCGAGACGTTGCCACTGTTCAATATGGACATGCCGTAAGATATGGCGGATTTACCAAAGATGGAAAAGGCGGTGCCGTTGGTGGAATTGTTATGATGTTGAAAGGAGAAAACTCCAATACAGTCATTCAACATGTAAAGGAAAGAATAAAAGAAATAGAAAAGTTTTTACCCGAAGGCATCTCAATAAAGCCGTTTATTGATAGAACCAATTTGATAAAAAGCACCACAAGCACTGTTGTAGAAAACCTTAGTTTAGGAGGATTGATAGTCATTTTTGTATTAGTGCTACTATTAGGGAATTTCAGAGGAGGCTTAATAGTCGCTTCCACAATTCCTCTATCATTGCTCTTCGCCTTTATTATGATGTATTTTTTTGGCGTATGGGCAAATCTAATGAGCCTAGGAGCTATTGATTTTGGTATCATTATAGATGGTGCGGTAATTATTGTAGAAAACTCTGTATTCATTATTTCTCAAAAAACGGCCATTGGAAAAAAAATACTACAAAAAGAGAAAGACAAAATAATATATAACGCCTCTACAAAAATGATGGGAACTGCTTTTTTTGGGCAGCTTATCATTCTCATAGTGTTCCTCCCATTACTCTCACTAACAGGCATTGAAGGCAAAATGTTTATGCCTATGGCTTTAGTATTTAGCTTTGCCATGTTAGGTGCAATGTTACTTTGTATTACTTACGTACCAATGATATCTTCTGTTCTGCTTCTCTTTCGCCCCGAAAAAGAAGAACAAAAAAAAGGAATTGGAAAAAAAATCATTGGAGCCGCCGAAAAATTCTATCTATTTACTATCACCAAAGCACTAAAACATAAAAAAGCAATTCTTTCATTACTTGTTGTGTCTCTTGCTATTCCAATATTTATTTTTTCAAGAATGGGAGCAGAGTTTATACCAAAATTAGATGAAGGAGATTTGGCAATGCAAATAATTGCAAAGCCCGGCACCTCACTAAGTGAAATGGAAAAAAATACAACTAAAATTGAGCACCTGTTATTAGAAAATATCCCAGAAATAGAGCAAATACAGTCACGTATAGGGATTGCCGAAATAGCTACAGACCCAATGCCTATGGATATTGCCGATGTAATTGTCTCTTTAAAACCTCGCGACAAATGGACTTCGGTAAACAACAAAATAGAGTTGATAGAAAACATGAAAAATATAGCAAGTTCTTTGCCCGGTATCTTTGTTCAATTTTCTCAACCTATAGAAATGCGATTCAATGAGTTGCTTACAGGAATTCGCGAAGACATTGCCATCAAAATATATGGTGACGATATGGAGATATTGTCCTCCAAAGCACAAGAGATTTCTCAGCTAATAAACAATATAGAAGGCGTAGGAGACATAAAAGTAGAAGCCACCTCTGGACTTCCACAAATAACAGTTAAGTACAACAGAGATAAAATTGCGCAATATGGACTTAACATAAAGGATTTAAATACTTACTTAAAATGTGCTTTTGGCGGAGGATATGCGGGAGTGATTTACGAAGGAGCAAAACGATTTGATCTTGTTGTACGATTCAAAAAAAATTATAGAAAAAATTTAGATGATATAACAATGATATATGTATCCACTCCACAAGGGCATCAAGTTCCTCTAAAAGAGTTGGCAGATATTAGTTATGTATCAGGACCCATGCAAATAAGCAGAGATAACACTTATAGATATACATATGTTGGGGTCAATGTAAGAGGGCGAGATGTAAAGTCTTTATCCGAAAATATACAAAGGGTGATAGATGAAAGTCTAAAATTGCCAATAGGGTATTATATTCGTTATGGCGGTGATTTTGAAAATCTAGAAAGGGCTTTAAGCACGCTATCCATACTTGTGCCTATCACATTAGTAATCATATTAATATTGATATACGCTGCAATAAAAAACATAAAACAGACCCTAATAATATACGCTTCCGTACCTTTTTCTATCATAGGGGGAGTTTTTGCGTTATATATAAGGGGAATGGATTTTAGCATTTCGGCTGGAATAGGGTTTATCGTTCTTTTTGGTGTCTCAGTATTAAACGGCATGGTATTGATACACGGCATTAATGAATTAAGAAAAACCGAACCTGACAAGCCTTTAAAAAATATTATTACTCAAGGAGCATTGCGAAGAGTTAGACCTATTCTACTTACTGCCTCCACTGATATATTAGGGTTTCTTCCCATGATGGTTTCCTTGTCTGCTGGAGCAGAAGTGCAACGTCCGCTGGCTACTGTGGTAGTAGGCGGGTTGGTTACTTCTACGTTTTTAACCCTGGTAGTGCTTCCTATTCTTTACAGCATCAACATCAAGAAAAGCAATCATAGAAGAAAAAAAGCAACCATGTTTATAAGCACAATTGTCATTGTTGCCTTTCTATCAAGCATAGGATCTGCTTCTCCACTAATGGCACAAGGACAAGATAAAACTATTCCTGATGTGTTAACACTTGAAAATGCTTTTGATATTGCTGAGCAAAATCACCCTGCATTAAAACGATCGGAGTATAACATAAAAAGACAAAAAACATTAAAGAAGCAAAGTTTAAACTTAGGAACAACAACAATTTCTACTGGAATAGAAGAATACAATAACAACATGTCAATAGATGGTTCAAGGACAATAATAGGCATTGGACAACAAAACATAGATTTGGTTGGTTATTTCTCCAAAAGAAAACTTTCCGAAGAAAATATCAAATTAGCAACAATACAAAAAGAATTAGCTATTCAAGAGTTGAGAAAAAATGTAGCCACTGCCTATTACAACGCTGCTTGTAGCCAGCAAACATATGAGCTTACAAAGCAAATAGACAGCATATCGCAAGAATTAAGCAAAAAAGCACAGCTCAACTATCAAAATGCCCAAATATCAGAAGTGGAGTATGGGTTAATTAACAATAGATATCAAAAAATATTAATTCTTAAAATAAATGCGCAAAAAGAGTTTTATATTGCTATGAACCAGCTTAACAGGCAGCTATTTATAGACAATGACATTTCCATTGCAACCATTGATGAATATATTTTTGAAGATATCCATACCTTACTTGATAGCAACTCTATGCAAGAACTCCCCATTCTGCAAGTGCAACAACAACAAATGTCTGTAAGCAAAACAAATATTGCAAAAGAGAAATCCCAATTTGCACCAACACTCAATCTTTATTATGGCAGATTGGAAGTAAACAACATTAGCGACTTTAATACTATACAAGTAGGTGTCTCTTTCCCTCTATGGTTTTTGCCTCAACAGGGGTCTGTTCAAGCTGCACAATTTAATCATCAAATTTCGCAAACCTACTATGACGAATCACAAAAAGAGCTGAAAATAAAATTAAATAACTTAGAAAAAGAGTATCACGCATCATATGAAATTCTACAATATTATAAAAAAGAAGCTCTCCCATTAATTGAAAAACAATTAAAAACAACAACACTAAGTTATAAAATTGGTGAGATTTCCCATATAGATTATATGAGATTGTTTTCACAAATATTGGAGTTAAAAAAGGACTACTATAAAGAAATTTTCAAACTCTATAGGGTTAAAGTTGAAATAAAATATTTATTGGGAGTACTATAAATTTATGTTATGTATAAAGCGATTAAAAAAACCATCCCCACTACTATCATTGGTTTATTAACTATCTTGTTTCTCTTCTCGTGTGAAACAAAAACCACAAGCAACCAAAAACAAGAAGAGCCTAACGACCATGACCATGATATGCATGTGAAGATCTCTTCTGCTCAATATAATAACTTAGAGCTATCAATAGGAAAAATTGAGTATCGTAACCTGAGAGACGTTGTGCATACTAATGGTGAATTAGAGGTAAACCCATCACATAAAGCTGAAATATCTGCTTTCTTGGAAGGAAATGTTTACTCAATAGAGGTAGAGTATGGGCAAAAAGTTAAAAAAGGAGACACTCTCGCCCTTTTGACACATCAAAACTATGTCATATTGCAAAAAGATTTTATAGAAGCAAAGAGCTTATATTCATTTTTGGAAAAAGAGCACCAGAGACAAAAAAAACTAATAGAACAAAATGCAATTGCCCAAAAAGACTTTGAAAAACTTATTGTTGACTATGAGAGCACAAAAGCAAAATACCTCGCACTTAAAAGCCAATTAGAACTTTTAAACCTACCTGTAAAAAAAATAGAAAAAGGAAAAATATTTAGCACTGTTGCTTTGACCTCCCCTATTTATGGATTTGTTGAACGAATAAATGTTTTCCCTGGACAGTTTACTTCGCCTCAAAAGGCTCTCTTTGAAGTTATAAATGATAAATATTTGCATGCTCACATGATAGTATATGAAAAGGATATTATCAAAATAAAAACTGGACAAAAAGTAGATATTATGCTCTCTAATGTGCCTAATAAAAGCCTTTCTGGCAAGGTGGTATTTATTGGAAGAACATTAGAAGAAAATCGTTTTATAAACATACATGTAAAACTAAATTCTATAGATGAAAACCTTATGTCTGGCATGTATGTATCCGGAAAAATACATACTGATTCTTCTAATATTCCCGTGTTACCCTCAGGTGCAATAGTGAAAGATGGGGTTAAAAACTACATTTTTATCTTCGATAAGAATGATGGAGAAAACTATATATTTGATATGGTTGAGGTTTTTGTCAAAGAACAAGAAGGAGAATATGTTCACATCACTTCTGCACAACCGCTTGACTCTACAACTAATATTGTGCTTAACAAAGCATACTATTTGCTTTCAGAAAAACAAAAGGATGGCCTCGAAGGACATCAGCATTAATAATAAGTTTTTTTGAGCTATTTCGATTTAATGATAAATGTTATTTTTCCTGTTGTGAGCACAGGAGGATTTGCGGTAGTAGAGACAAATGTAATGCGCTCTACGGACTCTTTATATATCTTTTCTACCGAAAAACTTACTGTTTTTTCCAATGTTTTAATTGCCACTATCTCTCCATAATTATTAATTTTGACTTCAAAAATTATTTTTCCTGTCTCTTCACTTTTGTCATTCGGGTTAGGTGGCGTCACCCAGTGCCATCCTATTATTTCTAAGTTTGTTTGTTCACTATTGCTGCTTCCCCTTGTGTATGTTTTTTTATCTTCTCCACTTGGATTTTTGTACATGGCTCGCTCTTCAATTGGCTTATTTTGATTATTCTGTGAAGGATACAATGCCTCTTGATTTATTGCAGAAGTAGTAGGTTGGTCAGTAGACGTCTCTACATTATCGTCTGTTGTAGGTGATTCTTCCTCGCTCTTAGGAGAAGCTATGTTAGTAATCTCTTCCTCATGCACATTATCATTTACCCGACTCTCTTGCTGTTTGTTTTCTAAAATTTGTATTGGCTCTTCTTCTTTTTCTTCAACAAAAAAATCTATTTCAATACTTGGAGCTGGCGGAGGGGGTATTTGTTCTTCATACACAGGAATAAATACTAATATTAGTAATACCAGTAAATGAATAGAAATGGACAATATCCAAGTTTTACTCAACATGCGTTATTGGTTGTGTTGCTATGGAAACCTTAAATCCTAATGCATTTGCAATATCACCCGCATAAACAAAATGTTCATGAGGAACACGCTTATCAATATTCAATAATATTACTTGCTCTTCACTCTCTACTCTTATATCTTGTAATTTTTGCCAAAGCTCTTCCTTGACAATTTCTTTATCATCAATGTAGTATTCTAAATCAGAACTAATAGATACATTTGTTTTTTGTATTATCACCTTGGCACTTCTTCCTTGAGGCAAAGTTACAGCAATACCCGAAGGGGTGATAAAGTTGGATGTAAGCATAAAAAATATTAACAAAAGAAAAATAATATCTGTAAGTGACGAAGCGCTAAAAGCTGTATTTATTTTATTTTTCGAACCAAATTCCATAACCTTCTAATATG
>JAQGDQ010002023.1:0-7500 GCA_030141605.1 Tubiluchus corallicola
ATGTATAGTATAAATACTAATAAATACAAATAATACAATAATATTACAATTGATAATACAATAAAACGGGTTAACATACATAAATAATTACTACGTCAGCAATGTTAGTAAAGCGATGACACTGCTAGCAACAGCAGAAGCAGAATTTCTCGATGAAATTCATTAAATTTACAAAGTGAGGCAGCGTCGCATTTTAGGTGTAAATTTTCACAATTTTACCAAATGTATCAATGTCGTCACGGTTCAGAGATGATTTTATTGATAAGAAATGGAAAGATATATAAAAAATCACACAATATTTATTTTCTCTTTTCTCATCTCCTCTCCCTCCTTTTCTTCTCTGTTTTTCTTTTCTTGTTTTGCGATTTTGCAAATAAAACTACATTCGCATGTTCTTTGATGTACCAAAACGGCGACGGCATAAGTCTAATCGTGTTTAGTTCTGTGCTGAGCGGCGAGGAGTTACAAAACTTGTCAAAACACAACATTTGCCGTTTCCGTTGTTATCTGTATGTTCGCGTTTCGCTGAGTTTTCAAAAACGGTAATAATTGCCGTTTCCGTAACGGGATGCGTTGGTCACGACACTTCGGAAATAAGTTGTTCTTTATTATTTAACATTTTGAAACGTTTAATAATTAGGTCTGCAGTCAGTCATTTCCAAATTGCCTAAAACTTAAAACTTGTAAGTGGAAAATTAATTGTTTAATTGAAAAAGAATAAAATTATCAAGTGCGCGATTACATGAGTCATTATCACCATCATTGTTAGAGTCACCATCAGCATTATCCTTGTCGCAATCGTTATCATTATCATCGGCATCAATATCATCATCGTCACCATCATCATCGTCATCGTCATCGTGATCGTCATCATAACGTAGTCGTCGTCGTCATCATCATTATCATCATCGTCACCATCATCGTCATCATCACCATCATCATCATCATCAACATCATCATCATCAACAACATCATCATCATCGTCATCATCGTCATCATCATCATCATCAACATCATCATCATCGTCATCATCATCATCATAATGTCGTCGTCGTCATCATCATTATCATCATCGTCACCATCATCGTTGTCGTCGTCATCATCATCATCGTCATCACCATCATCATCACCATCATCATCATCGTCATCATCATCATCATCATCATCATAACGTCGTCGTCGTCGTCGTCGTCGTAATCGTCATCATCATCACCTTGATGTTTATCATTACAATGGAATAGCAAGACTAACCACAATGAAATCATTTTTTGACACTGAGTTACCTAATCATGTCAAAACATGACTGTAATACAGTTAGCATTTATTTAAATAGTTAACACGATTGTGATTAAACAAACAGTCATTGCTAATGATTTTATTTTGTTAGAGAATTTTAAATGCAGCCGTTGTAATGAAATTGCATGAATGAAATTATATCTGTTTATATGTAAATAACTGAGGTCCTCCGTGGAAATCAGTCTCAGAAATTTAAAAATTGAGAACTAATGTCAAATCTGACTTGTCAACTTTACTTTACAAATGTCAAATATTAATACTGCATATAAATTTACGCATAGACTTAAGAGCCGTCCTTTTATTTACATTTTTTTACTTTACATAAAAACGTTTTAACTTCATCTTTTTAAATGAATATAAGGGCTTCCTATAATGAAAAAGTAAAAATTTTTACGTATTACTGTTACACGTGTATCAAGAAAGAACTGTTCATAAGAGATACTTAATTTTACGTAGATTAATTTACTTTGGAATAATTATTATTTGTACAAAAATTGTCATGCGTATTGCACGAAACAAGGACACATTGATTTATATGGGTTAATATTTCTGTGTATATTAAACACGGTCAGAGTTATAATGTTCGTTTGTTATGGCGTTGATTATATGTTGATTCGTTCAGATTCATAGATTCAGTAATTTTACTGCTGATCCTAGATTATATACCATTTTACAACTATAAACGCTCATAATTTTCTGCACATTTCATATTTGCATTTGCGTTTGTCTGTGGTAAAAATAATAAGCCGCAATCGTTTACATTCCTAATGACAAAAATGGCAATCTTGCAACAAAGAAGTGTTAACTTATTGCAAATTTTGCCTTGCACCCCTGCCCGAATAAGCATTTTGCTAACCGTGAGTATGCAGTGCATGTTAAACATTAGTTAAAAAGGCAAAAATGGCAATCTTGCAACAAAGAAGTGTTAACTTACTGCAAATTTTGCGTTGCATCCCTGCCCGAATAAGCATTTTGCTAACTGGGAGTATGCAGGGCATGTTAAGCATTAGTTTTATGGCAAACAAATTTTAAATTCATTTGACGTGTACTTCACCGATAAAGTCTAATCAGGCGGGAATATTCAACCCAGGTCTCCACCCCGGCGCATAAAGATCTTAAGTATACAATTTAACTATATAGAAACAGGTGCATTCTAATGGATAAGAAGTCAAGAGTTATTGATATCAGCCGCAGGTTTGCATTAGCGCTGATATAAAATGGCAGTATTGGCGGACCCAAGACTGACCCCTGATGTGCGCCGTACTAAATCATTGCCTTTCTGTTCGCTGATTGAAGCAGCAACAAGCGAACGCATATTTTTAGCATTTGCTCTGACACTCACGCACAAATTTTCGGCGACATTTTCAATTTTCTCTTTGGCGCCCCTTCCTGAATTTATCTAAGAGTCGGCAAGTGCAAACAGGGGAGATGTGACAGGTAGCGGTCACCAGCCTTGCGTATGCGTGTGATAAGATAGAGAATCAAAGACGAGTAGGCGTGATGCTAAGATTTCGTTTATCTTGTTATTGGGGTATAAAGCAAATAAACTTACCGTCTTGCGCACACGCTAGCACGTGTCGCATACTCTCACAATGTTTGCAGAAATCTCATACTCAACATAGTTCAAGTGGGCAAAAGTCTGGCGCACAGCAAACACTGCTTGAACTAAACCAGGGGTGTGCAAATTGCGGCCCGCCGAGAGAATTTGTGCGGCCCGCAAAGAGATTTGTCAATCTAATGAAAGTGCGGCCCGGGTGATTAATTGAGTGTATCCAGCTGAAGTCCGTGCCACGATCCCAAAGATAGTGCGGGTAGTTTTTTCTACTAGATCGGATGCCATTAACCCTTACAAGACGGTTGTAGCTTAATGTCACTGTACTACACAGACTAGTATGCATTGTAATGAAATTACCACTATCTGTCCTGAAAGTAGAAATATATGGTTTGCAATATAAATTTTAATAACTTCTAAAATAGTTTCTTGAGTGTAGTAGTGATGATGTACGCAGGTCGGATGCAAAAAAAATCGTTATTAGGCCTTTCTGTACTTGGCTCCTTGATCAAACTGCCTGTGGCCTACAGGAATTGCGGGAAAGTTTAATGTGGCCCGGCTAATCAGATAATTTGCACACCCCTGTCCTATAGTGTTGCATAGGAATATTATTGCGCCAGTCGTTTAAGCAATTATTGTGCTTGGCACACATAAAATCGCGGACGGAGGTCAGCCCAGACAAGCGTCTAGATTTCGTTTCTTTATAAATGTTTGTCGTCATGTCTGAAGTAACCTTACACCAGCGGTCTGCTTGTGAAAACCTCAAGGACAGGCTTGGAGAAAACGTCTTATAATCACAAAAAAAGAGGAAATCCGGGCAGAGAAACTGCCGATAATAAGCATTGATGCGGTTATTATTGGGAAGTATTCATAGTTGGCACTATTTCTGGGTATTTGGTTAGACTAGTGATTCCCCATTGCGAAGCGTTTAATTGTTAGCAAAAGTGCGAAATAAGAATTCATTTATTTTCGCAAAGTTTCTGAAAGACAAACTTTTTCTTACAACGAAGCAATGGCTGTCATTTATTCATTTATTTTTAATTACTTATTTTTCTTTCTTTCTTTCTTTCTTTCTTCCTTTCTTTCTTTCTTTCTTTCTTTCTTTCTTTCTTTCTTTCTTTCTTTCTTTCTTTCTTTCTTTCTTTCTTTCTTTCTTTCTTTCTTTCTTTCTTTCCTTCTTTCCTTCCTTCTTTATCAACTTTATTGCTAAGCCTATT
This sequence comes from Tubiluchus corallicola, assembly GCA_030141605.1. Lineage (NCBI taxonomy): Eukaryota > Metazoa > Priapulida > Priapulimorpha > Priapulimorphida > Tubiluchidae > Tubiluchus > Tubiluchus corallicola. The sequence continues at coordinate 4,066 of JAQGDQ010002023.1, forward strand.
TACAACAACACTACAGATTTAACGTTTCTGAAATTCATGTAGTGTTCTAAGAGTATTTTGGAACATTTTGTCTGTTTGTCTGTAAAGCTTGTTTCTGCAGCGTGATGATGTAAATAAATTCTGCTTTCAGGAAGAGAGAGAGAGAGAGAGAGAGAGAGAGAGAGAGAAAGAGAGAGAGAGAGAGACGAGGGAGTGAGTGAGCGGAAGAGAGAGAGAGAAAGAGAGAGAGAGACGAGGGAGTGAGTGAGCGAGAGAGAGAGAGAGAGAGAGAGAAAGAGAGAGAGAGAGAGAGAGAGAGAGAGAGAGAGAGAGAGAGAGAGAGAGAGAGAGAGAGAGAGAGAGAGAGAGAGAGAGAGAGAGAGTTTTCTGTACCAATACTACAGAACGTAAGATGTACTAAACAACCTAGTTAAAGTGCGCAGCGATGACGCAATGCATTTCTTCTACTTCTACTGTATTCGTCACTATTCACTTAACGGGCACGGCATCAACTGTGGTATCCACAAATCCAATGCACACCCGTTACGTGTAGTCACTGCAAGGCTACAATAAAATGAATCATAACTTTGTATTTTCGAAGATCGTAAATAATGAAACACGGCTCATCTGTAACATTATAACAGTGCAAGTTATAACATCTTATTACGTACACAGACCTAAACATAGCTTAACCGTTCCGTTTCGATATCCATATGTTACGTTCTTTTATTTCAGTTCGAATTTATTCTCAAATTTTTTCGCATTAATATGATCTATCTAGCAGGTGTACAAATTTATTTTTGCGCTTGCTACGTTTTATAAAAAAACTGAGTACATGGCGAATATGAATGAAATATTCATGGTGAGGGGGAGGGGTGATTGTGTACGTTGTGAGGGGGGAGGGGTGATTGTGTGTAGTACATTAAAGAAAGACAGGATGGTTATTCTTATACTATCCTATTTTCAAGTCGGATAAAAAGTGTAGATCATCTGCAATCTTAAATTGTAGGTCAAAACAATCTGTCTTTAAAATACTGAAACGAAACAGTGTTTTTTTTCAAATGACTCATGTGAATTATTGCCACACAAACACATTTCCACGTTCGTGCCATTAGTACTTCGCTGTTACGTGCATTTCGCCATTCGCTAGTTAGACGAGCACTAGCGCTTGGATTTAGGAAACGCATTGCACAAAAAACAGGTGCTGCACCTCTCAGTTCAGATGCGTTACTTTGTGACGAAGTACACACGTTCGACAGCTCATGCTTGAGCATACCAGTAAGTTTGAATTTTTATCTTAAAGCTTGCTTAGTTTTAGTACAACGCACTGAATATCTTACAGTAGCACTGTACTTCAATTTTCGGTTTCGCAAACACGTGCAACACGCTCGTGGAATATTTTTGCTGTTGAAAATTATGTTAGTTTGTGATGTCATTTCTTTTTTTGCTCATTTAGAAATGTGAAATTTCGTTTTTGGCGTTTTTCTTTTAATGTTATATAGATGCAAACAAGTGCATAATTCAATATTTCATTATTTTTGATTAGCTATCGTCTGTACTGCATGCGAAATATTTATAACAGAACTGAGTTGGGGTGGCTGATACGATAACGCATGTTCTTCGCCACCCCTTCCCATTTGATTGGCTATTATTATTATTATTATTGGCTACTAAGCTTTAATCGATGTTGTATGTGAGAAAAACAATAAATGATTTGATTTTTTCGATCAATAGTTGGCCTCGCCCGCTGTTAATTAAGTTTTTAATCTATTATTTAATTATCAGAAACGCTTTTGCAGTAATAACTGTGTTAAAATGTATAATTTTTCTTGGATTTGAAAAAGGGGTTGTATGTGAAAAATCATCCTGTCTTCCTGAGTACTTTGTGCGCATTAATACCAATAAAAATGCGACATACGAACACGATGATACTTACTCAAATCATAATTTCATTTTTCCTAGACCTTACTAAACTAGTTTATATTTTATTTTTTGAATTTCTAATTGCACTTATAGTTTAGCGTGCTCCAGACGCATTTGCCCAGAACAGTGTATGTTTTTTATATGAACTAACACTGATTGTCTGTGTTTTATTATGATGGTCAATGTTTTAAAATGGCAAATAAAGATTTTACTACTACTACTACTACTACTACTACTACAACTACTACTACTACTGCTGCTACTACTACTACTACTACAACTACTACTACTACTACTACTACTACTACTACTACTACTACTACTACTACTACTACTACTACTACTACTACTACTACTACTACTACTACTACTACTACTACTACTACTACTACTACTACTACTACTACTACTACTACTACTACTACTACTACTACTACTACTACTACTACTACTACTATATACTACTACTACTACTACTACTACTACTACTACTACTACTACTACTACTACTACTACTACTACTACTACTACTACTACTACTACTACTACTACTACTACTACTACTACTACTACTACTACTACTACTACTACTACTACTACTACTACTACTACTACTACTACTACTACTACTACTACTACTACTACTACTACTACTACTACTACTACTACTACTACTACTACTACTACTACTACTACTACTACTACTACTACTACTACTACTACTACTACTACTACTACTACTACTACTACTACCACTACCACTACCACTACCACTACCACTACCACTACCACTACTACTACTACTACTACTACTACTACTACTACTACTACTACTACTACTACTACTACTACTACTACTACTACTACTACTACTACTACTACTACTACTAGTTCTACTACTAAATAGTATAAGACGCAAACCATTTGCCGACTCGGGAATTTCTCAGCCAAAATTGACAAAGTTTATCAGTCGTCTGTAGAGCTTATAAACCTCGCACAAACTTTAGCGGGCGTCAGGAGGTTTAGCAGCTGTATTTTAAGTTGCTGGGTCGTCCCATGAATTACCTGAACACATTCAGCGTAGCAAATAGAATGTGTCTTCCACTCTAAGCCGTGAACAAACCCGGGCATTTAATATATCTCCATCGGCGGGACACAGCAGACAGATTGAAGTCTGGTGGCTCTGAACGTGTTTTATCACCCCGTGCGCTGGCGACAGTGACGAATTCGTTTAACTTGGACATGTTTGGTTAAAACTCGAGGGTCCACTCGAATAAATGGACTCTGGCATTGTAGACGATGTTTGGTTAAAGTCAGATTCGTCGCGTTTAACTTGATAAATGGGCTCCAGATTGCGCTGGTAACTTTCACCTGTGATTACTCACTGTATACTCCCACATTGCTGATGATATTAAATTTCTGTAAAGCTTTTTAACTTTAGTTGTTTAATGACCAAACCCACGCCCTGTGCAATTATGTCTGCATAATATACAGTCTGCCGTATAAACAATGCAGGTTTATATAGCTGCCTTA
>JAQGDQ010002023.1:12500-17594 GCA_030141605.1 Tubiluchus corallicola
GACGATGATGATGATGGTGATGATGATGATGATGATGATGGTGGTGGTGCTGGTGATGGTGGTGATGATGATGACGATGATGGTGCTGGTGATGGTGGTGATGATGATGATGATGATGGTGCTGGTGATGGTGATGATGGCGATGATGATGGTGGTGGTGCTGGTGATGGTGGTGATGATGATGATGGTGATGCTGATACTGATGGTGATGATGATGATGATGATGATGATGATGATGATGATGATGCTGATGCTGATGCTGATGCTGATGGTGAAGATGATGATGATGATGATGATGATGATGATGATGATGATGATGATGATGATGAAGATGATGAACAAAAAGTTGCTAATGATAGTGATCACGTGCGTATCATTGCACTCGTTCAGCGACTTGTCATCATCATCATCGTCAGCACCATCAGTAGCAGCAGCGAAATGTCATTGGTTGATGTTATTTGACACCATTTGACATTTTACATTATTTGACATTTCATTGCACGTTTTAACTAAATATCTTTATTAGGTACACATAATAATAATGATAATGATAATAATAATAATAATAATAATAATAATAATAATAATAATAATGATGATGATAATGATAATAATAATAATAATAATAATAATAATAATAATAATAATAATAATAATAATAATAATAATAATAATAATAATAGTAACAATGACAATGATAATAACAATAACAATAACAATAACAATAACAATAATAATAACAACAACAATAATAATAAATTTGTTCTAAAATAGCGTGAAGCAAAGACGTCCATAAGATCTCTTGAACGGACAAGGACCTATTATTAAACTTCATCTTACTCAAGTCTTCTTGGCTTGCACGAGTCTCTGTCATTAAAGTCAATCAGAGCGTGCCATCAACAAACAGGATTGCACAACGGCAACTATTTCTGTTGCCGTTAATTGCGCAAAGAGACGTTTTCGGGGCGTCTAACCCATTGTTCTTCTAAGCAACCCATTGTTCTTCTAACCAGATAAAGGCGTGTGCCGTTGTCTATTGTTACGTGCCTTTGCATAAGAGTCATTGCTCCTGGCAAAGGCAGTTGATTAATGTAATCGTCTTAGTTTGGTAAGAGGTTCTTGTGGAGAAGAAAGAGACACCGGGGAGACTCCGTGAGCTGTAATCAACACCAACACGCGCGTTCTTAAGAGGAGCAAGGGTCACAGAACCCTAGTCTCAAAGAGGCTGTTAATTGTTGCATTGTCTAAGTGATACGGAGTTGACGGAAGACGAACCGGAACAATCCCGGAGTTTAAAGGGAGCACTCCTGGGTAACTTTAATGGAAGATTTGAAACAAGCAAGGTTCAGCGCCCTCTTTTGACAAACAGGGCTGCCAAAATGATGAGATATCTGGCATCTTGTGTTGTTGTTATAATCGATATAAATATTATTTAGTAAACTAATTTTTATACCTTTTATTGAATGTTAATACTGAACGCTGACGACAGCGTTGACGCATTACGTAAATCGTGATGATTAACATCGTATGCCATCTAGCATACTAACATCATGAAAACAGAAATAACTAATTAAACTATGACTATGTTCAACAGGTTACTGAACACTTTATAATCATGATCACAGTTTTTCTTAGTTCTCGCTCCATTTCATCTTTCATTCACTACTCCCCCCCCCCACATTTATGTATACATTATCATTATTTCAATTATTAATCACTTCTTTAAGTTTTCCACATACAGTTTGGCCTGTCAAGCTATGCTTTTAGGCTCAAACTGTATGCATCAAAATTACTCTGTAATGTAATTTGCACTTGTATATGCTGCATAAGAATCTCTTTTGTAATTTCTGGATAATACTGCATTTATATTTATATTTACTTCAGTGAAATTATCTGTATTTTTATTATAACTGTTAGATGCAGTGTGGAAATAAATAAACTTGTAACTTATATAACTTTATTTCAAAACACAAAGTCACGAAACCATTTTAGCATTAAGCACCAACAAGAAGGGAGATCTTCGACCAGCTGAAATTACCATGTAATAGGCAAGCCAAAGGAATGTTAGCCGTAACATCTTGTCTAAATAATCTTAATTTACCTGTGACAATAAGGAAAAGAGGGCACTTGCTGTACAAGCTGCTTTTCTCTCTGTTGTAAAAGTATCGACAAAAAGTCGAGTCATTTAAAACTTTAAAATTCCCAATCATTGAAGCACGAAAAAGAATATTTTACTCTGCTTTTTATATTTAAATACGTTAACAACATCAGCAAACCGTTCCCAGAATAACAGATTTACCTTTTTTCCAAATCCTATCGTTAATTCCAGAACAAGCAATCTAAAACAAATTAGGACAAATACCCACTATGGAACGAACTCTGTAATCAAACAAGCAATTCTACTTTGGAATTCTCTACCATTACAGGTTAAACAAATCAAGTTCCTATCAGCATTTAAACCAAAATTAAAATCACTAATATTAACCAGATATGAAATACCATCACACCAGTACGACAACATACACACAAATTCAGAATTTATATATCCACGACCATATTAATTAAATCATAGTTTTTTTCATTCTTTTGTGAATAGTTGTAAATATGTTTGATTTTATTCGTCATTACTGCACAGTAGTTTAGATTGCACTGACGCATTTGCCTTTAGCAGTGTAAGTTTTTATTAACTAACGCTGATTGATCATCTCTGTAAAGTTTTTATCAGTGATTATCAATGTATTTTAATGGCAAATAAATCTTTATTTGCCATTAAAATACATTGATAATCACTGATAAAAACTTTACAGAGATGATCAATCAGTGTTAGTATATATGTATATATATATATATATATATATATATATATATATATATATATATATATATTTATATTTAACGACATACATATATAGTTTGAAACGACAATTTCAAACTGGAAACAACGGCCAACATTGTCTACAATAAGTCTTCATAGTTTCGTTATGCTTGACATGTAGGTAACGCAAAACATCAGTTCAGTACATTTAGTTGTTTTACGTGGGCTTTACAAAATTATGCATTAGTCTGTGCACAGAGTGACTTACTATCAGGATCTTACTTGGGAACAAGAAAAATGAACTAGCTAGCTGTTAAAACTGTTACTATTACAATAGCAAGGGCTGCTTGTAAAACGGGTGAGTTCATATTGTGATTCGCATTCCTTTTACCACGTTATTTCCTTCGCGAATTGAGCTCAGCTTCCTCGCGAAGATTTGACGACGCAAAATGACAACTTTGAGCATTACAACAAAGCTGAAATGTAATGAACTAATAATAGTAATAGGCCTTTTCACAGTTTCGTTGTACGCACGCACAGTTACTGAAGGTCGAAACTTAAGTGTACCATAGCAACGCGTTTTGGCTACAACCGTCATGTCACATGTGGGTAAAGCAAAGCCGCCTGCAGCATCAGTCCAATTACTTGATTATTTTACATGGATTTTACTTAACTATGCATTAATCTCTGGGTTTAGTGATTTAGTAGTAGAATCTTGCTTGGGAACAAAAAATATCTTAGATAAGGTTTAGTTAGCTGTTAAAACTGTTACTATTACAATAGCATGGGCTGCAAGGCATTGTCAAGTGTACAAAAATGCGTTGTCTGGTACACTTAACTTTTGACCTTTTCACGATCATCATCAATCCGTGGAACTGTGAAAGGGCTTGTTGGCCTAACAATTATACTAACATTGCGCACGAGAATAAAACAAACAATCACGAGCTCATTAAGAATTGCATAATTAATGAATACCGACCACGTGCTTCACCTGTAGGCTTACATCTCTTTGCATAACCCTATCAGTATCAATCTGTGAGCTGGAGGAGGCTTACAATGCAGACAGATGCTGGCGGCTGATAGCCCTGCTCGCACAATGGGCAGATGCGGCCACGCGTTGAAATTAATTTATGTCTAAGAATGTTATAACTTCTGGTGCCCGCGGATGTATCAGTAAAAAGTCCGGTTGTAAAATGTTCAGAGTTGGATGGTGCCTCCGGCGAATGCGTGAGCGAACTGTCAAGACGCTGAGGATCGCAGAGCTTCCAAGTCTTCCCCGACTGACAGGAGGGAACGGTTCGATTAATAAAAATTCCAATTGGGTTCTGATTCGGGAAGATTGCACCTGCTGGCGTAGACGTGCGCGAATTAACGCCCACGCTTTTTAATAAAAATGAACCATACGTAATTACTGATGAATGGTGTACCTTCAAGCCATTATCAGAGTAACCAGGCTGAAGTAGATAATGCCGTAAACATTTAAGTTTAAATAATGCTTTAAATAATACTAAGATCATAATAACACTAACTAGCAAAGGTCCCGCAAAAAATTTTGCTTATTAATCCACTTATAATCAAAAATACGCAAACATCCTACATAGTCTTCATTTATAATGCAGAGCCAGTAGCAGCTTTTACTGAATTAAAGTTCTAAGGTTATAGACAGAATATAATGGATGACGTCAGAACAATGGCTTTGCGTCAGCAGTTTTTTTAAGCGAAAATTGCCGATAATAGAACATCTAATTAACTCGTCAGCACTCCTCTTGGTGGACGTGTTCTAAAATGTAGCCCACATCATCGTGTAGCCCTGTTCTTCCTCTTCCCAAAGAGCTATATGTCTCATTCCAAGAGTCCCACCAGGCGCCGCTAGAACGTTTTTTCCGCATGCTGTTTGACCAAAATTTTGACAAAATCGCGATACCAAAACTATAGGTTTTACACGTCAAATGTAGATCTACGTTAAGTCAAATGTAGATTTAGGTAATTCAAATGTGTCTTGGTAACTCAAATGTAGACTTAGGTAGTTCAAATGTGTTAACAATGGTTTTCAAGAAATTTTAAGCGTTTTTGGTAAGTCAAATGTAGACACGTGTCAAGTCAAATGTCCAATGTCTACATTTGACTTACCTAAGTCACGTTTGAGTTACCAAAACACATTCGAAATTCCTATGTCTACATTTGACTTACCTAAGTCACATTTGAACTTTCCTGTGTCTGCATTTGACGTGTAAAACCTATAATACTAGTCGAATTCTTCTGCAAGCAGACAAAGGTAG
>JAQGDQ010002177.1:0-11356 GCA_030141605.1 Tubiluchus corallicola
ATGAAAAATCATCCTGATTTTAACGCATTTAACACAAAATCGTATACTATGTTAAATGCGATTTTATCATAAAATCATACAATAGTAACATCGAGATTGAACAGTGGTGAGATGGGAGAAATGCTGTAAAATAGAAGAGTAACATCGAGATTGAACAGTGGTGAGATGGGAGAAATGCTGTAAAATAGAATAGTAACATCGAGATTGAACAGTGGTGAGATGGGAGAAATGCTGTAAAATAGAAGAGTAACATCGAGATTGAACAGTGGTGAGATGGGAGAAATGCTGTAAAATAGAATAGTAACATCGAGATTGAACAGTGGTGAGATGGGAGAAATGCTGCAAAATAGAATAGTAACATCGAGATTGAACAGTGGTGAGATGGGAGAAATGCTGCAAAATAGAATAATTGAAATCTAGTCTGGTATCATAAAAATAATAAGGTTTTAACCCATTTAGCGTATTTATTGAGCAGGTTTTATCATCAAGACAAATGTTTTACAACAATTCAATGTAGTTGCTGAACATTTTTGACAAAAATGTCCTTTCCCGCTGCTATTTTGTCAGGTTCACTGTCACAATAACTTGCGGTCAAATGTCACTGGTCTAATATTCTTCATTTGTTCTCTATTTCACCAGTCAGGTTATCCTCCTAATACAGGAAGCAGTAGCAGTAGCAGTAGCAGTAGCACTAGCAGTAGCAGTAGCAGTAGCAGTAGCAGTAGCAGTAGCAGCAGCAGCAGCAGCAGCAGCAGCAGCAGCAGCAGCAGCAGCAGCAGTAGCAGTAGTAGTAGCAGTAGTAGTAAAAAATCTTTATTTGCCATTTTAAAAACATTGACCATCATAATAAAAGACAGACAATCAGTGTTAGTTCATAAAAAACATACACTGTTCTAGGCAAGTGCGTCTGGTGCAAGCTAAACTATAAGTGCAACTAGAAATTCAAAAATAAAGTATAAACTAGTTTAATAAGGTCTAGGAAAAATGAAATTATGATTTGAGTAAGTATCATCGTGTTCGTATGTCGGATATTCAAAACGAGTCATTAAATGTTTTTTTTTAATTTAGACTTGAATATTGATAAAGAGCTGTCTTTATCATGTCGATAAAGATCATAAGTCTTTATCGACGTGCATATCCTTAGCTCACTAAGAAGTACAGCATGAGACTCCCTTAATATACGTGCCCACAAGGTTCACAATTACGATGCCATCTGTACACAGAGAACTAAGACAACCCGAGGAGAGTAGTTTGATTTAAATTATAACGATATTATTAAATAAGCAAAACTCAGTAAATTCCGTCATTGAGTATTTTTATTCTTCAGCATTTTGCTTTACAGGCGAGTTCAGAAATTTCGGAAATAGACCCTAGTACAATACACACCTCACCGTGTCGATAGTATCTTCATAAATAAGAACAAAAGATGAAACATTTCCTCATTGGATGAAAGCATAACACATTCATTGTGACCTTGATTATTAATGAGAGTTTTGTGGTTTTCAGTTCTGGATAGCTATAAACTATTTCTAATGTCCCTGTTTTTGTGGAATACGTAAAAATGGAGTATCGTTGTTCGTACGGAAGTAAACATATTGCATTTTAAAATACTTTTTCTTATATTATCAGACAACAGTCGTGACACGCAGTAATTTCTGTTAAAACTATTAGGGCTTCATGTATAAACCATCTATCGTAAAGATATCGGAAGTATTTGTGTGAAGAAAAATCGGTGCCATGTAGACCAGGCTTAATATACGGCTAAGTAGAAAAACATCATGATTAAATTTTTACCGTTATTTATGGACGTTGTAAGTTTAATGCAAGCTGCGTGACGAGTACTACATTCCTTCACTTGGGTCATACGATGATCAAAGTGACCAGGGGTGCATCTTGACCTCATCATTGACTCGTCAACCAGATCCTTCCCGTTTGCCTCAGGTGACCACGAACAGGTAAAACAGCGTAGTGCTCTAACAACTGAAAAATGAAACAAAATCATTAAACGTGAACACTGAGCAACACTGATTGATTGATTGGCTGATTGGCCACTTGGTTGCTTGGCCGCTTGGCCGCTTGGCCGCTTGGCCGCTTGGCCGCTCAGCTGGCTGGCTGGCTGACTGACTGACTGACTGACTGACTGACTGACTGTGTGTGTGTGTGTGTGTGTGCTGACTGACTGATTGATTATGATGTTATTTCAGGCAAGAAAGTCCATATAAAAAATAAAATCATGAACCCGTGAAATTAAAATAGCCTTAACTAAAATCTAATTACTAGAAATAAAGTTTAAATTAATTACAGACAAACACATGTATACAAACGATTATAGGAATATAATTACGTTTACACGATTATCACTTAATACACAATACATTAATCCACAATCAATAAACATATTATTTAAAATTCATAAATTCAAGTAGTAAAATCGTTAGGTCTACGGAACATAAGTGACCTGCATTTCGCACGCAAAGTAGAATGAATATAAGCGTCACTCTGTAAAATAGATTTAATGTATAAATTAGAAGTATTAAAAAGTCTATTTCTAAAAGAAAATGCAAACTTGCGCATAAGTACGTTAAAATGTGGGATGCCTAAATATGCTGTCATTTCACGTGCACTGCAATCATGAGGAAGCGAAAAGAGTTTGAACAGGATTCACAACAAACAAGAACCAATTTTAGGTTTTCGTAAGGAAAAGGGGGCGGGCGAGGAAATGGGTAATCGCCCTCCCCTGGAAAGGAAAGTATTATATTGGAGTGCCGTCTGCTCATAGCGACCCACGGCCCACACCGTGCGGCATGTCTTAATTATGTCATTCAACGCCTCACCCACAAACAAAGATTGAATAATAGAGTCAGTCGAAATGACAATTTATTATTGAATTTTACACGTTAAATAAGGAACGACCAGCTTACCTACAGGGACAGAGTTTGCGAGAAAAGCCTGAGAAATGTGAACAGAGCTGCCCATGCTACGAAAGACACGACCACTGACAAGGTCTACAGCAGACCTTCCCTTATTATAAGCTCAGGTGTGCACGTGACTAGTGGCTTTTACTAACACAAGGTCAGAATACGAGTCTGTGCTAGATAAAGCCACGTTCAGATGCACACCTGAGAAGTCTACTGTATTCCCCCGCCGGCATTACATTTCATTTCATCACAGCCCTGTACTACAATGTTAAAACTGTCTCATACTATATATTTTTTCTGTTGTGTAGTTCTATGATTGCAGCATCGTGTGTTGTATTTATAAAACAAATGGGTTTCCTTCATAAAATATCCATAAATTCATATTCATATTCATATGAATAGTCAGTCGGTCGATCGGTCGGTCGGTCGGTCGGTCAGTCAGTCAGTCAGTCAGTCAGTCAGTCAGTCAGTCAGTCAGTCAGTCAGTCAGTCAGTCAGTCAGTCATATTCATATTCATTTTTGATAAATATCATTCTATAAGTGAGGGCTACAAATTCGTTGAAACTTTAATTTCTGGCTAAAGCGGTTGTGTTGGATCGTTCAGAGACATCTGACGACGACAAACTAATTAATTCCCTCAGTGCTAGTTATACAATAATTGGTGTCCCTTGTAGTTATAAAGGTATAAAGAAAAATCATAAGCAAGAATAAACGTTGTACACTATATAAACATTTACACCAGCATAAAATAATATAGTATTATTGCTCATGTATACACACGGGTTGTGCAAACACCAAACATGCTTTTTATGACTTGAAATATATTGACTAGTTACTTATACACATAAAACAACCATCACAGATGTCCAGTTCACTCATTATTACAGAGTTCGATACTTATTGGGTCGATGATTAAGTCTTATTAGAGGTAGGCCTACTAACTCATAAGAAATTGTACTAAAGATTTATGATCAGGGCCTATTTCAGAGCGGGGAAGTGAGGATACTTCCCCGGGGTCTCAACCTCCAGGGGGGTCTCGCGCCAAGGTAACTTTTTTGCTTTATGCGAACATACTGCCTCCCCTCTCTCTCTCTCTCTCTCTCTCTCTCTCTCTCTCTCTCTCTCTCTCTCTCTCTCTCTCTCTCTCTCCTCTCTTCCTCTCTTGCCGCACGCGCGCCGTTTGCCGCTATTGACAAGTATAAAGGACTGGTCTTGAAAATAAAGCAGTTTTTCTTTCAATTGTTCTTCCCTTTAACAACTGTATAACTCCATATTTTCTCTTCGAAAATCCTTCTCCGGCGTTCTAGCAGTTCAAAAGTTTTCCGAGGGGTCTCACACGCCCCACTTCCCCGGGCCTCACTTAGGCTGAAATACGCCCTGTTTATGACTGTCAATGAATTGCAGCCTGAAATTCGAGATCGTACCCGTCAAAGAGTTACGTACATCAAGCTAAGTAAGTAAGTAAGTTGAAATTAAATAGATGGATAGGTAAGCTGTGTATATAGGTAGGTTCGTATTTGGGTATGTCAGAGTAGGTATCTAAGTTAGTAAGTGGGTTGGTAGGTAGGTAGATAAGTGGATGAGCAACCAGATAGACAGGTTAAGTACACATTAGATAAGTAGGTAGACATGTAAGTAGGTAGGTAGTAGGTACCTGGACAGATAGGCAAGTCACAAGTACAAAATTTAATGATACGCAGCCAAATCTGCTTTCTCGAATCTAGAAGCTAACATGAAAACATCTAACAGTCACGCAAAAACGCAGTGATGAAGAGACATTTTTGAAGGTCATCTCTCACTGATGCGGAACATTTTCTAATACGATGCTTATGCGCTGACAGTCTCGCTTTGAGAACTTTATATTTTAATTTTTGTTGAAAGTGCAGCGTGAAAATGACATTAACTACACGGCTTAGTGAATATTAGGCGCAGTTCTTCAGCCTTCAGCAGTATACAGCCACACCAGGCGGTTTAGTCTAGCGGCAATGCGTCTGCTTTCCGTCTGGGAGGTCGTGAGTTCGAACCAGCGGCCGGGTCATACCAAAAACTTTAAAAATGGTACCTGCTGTTGCCCTGCCTGACGCGTGGTATTTAGGGTAAAAGTGGGGTAATAATAGTCTCTGTTATGTAGTTGTAGGTTGTTATTTACAATTGGCGATAATAGTTCGATAATGACCCAAAAGCCGACTTTAAATAAAGATTATTATTATTATTATTATTATTATTATTATTATTATTATTATTATTATTATTATTATTATTATTATTATTATTATTATTATTATTATTATTATTATTATTATTATTATTATTATATAGACGTTATCAATGATCAACCCTAGATTTGTTTGTTGTTGGTCAGGCCTGTCTGCCTGCCTACTACTTGCCTGCCTGTCTACTACTTGCCTGCCTTCCTGCGTCTGTCTTTCTGTTTCGCTGCTTGTCTAATTGTTTTTTGTTAATTCATTCGTTCACTTGTCTGTTTGCTCGTTTGTCTGAGTATTCGTCCATCAGTTTCTTTGTCCATCATTACCCTGCAAGTATTTTTCTTAACACCTGCTAAAAATAAAACAAATACGACGAAGCCAGTCATCCCAAACAGACGTCAATTGAGTAAAGTCACTTACACCCAGTATGTCCTTACTATTTCATCAGTAACTGTGCATGTATTTGACTAATACAATTGCTTATAACGCCCAATGTCCACGTGATGCAGCCACAGAGTGCGGAAACCTGTTATAACAGCTAATAGAGCTGAGCTTCTCGGGCAAAATGACAGGGTGCATATGTATCGGGTTGTTAATGAAAATTACAGCCTAATTGCTATCAATTTACTACCGTAGCCAAAGTGATTCCTTTTACGCATTGTGGAGCAAATTGCCTCTACTATTTCACGCAGTCAAAGCATGATAGAGCTGACTTGAGTAAGGCAGAGCACGCAGTCGTGTACATTCAGCGCAAATATACATATTCCCTTGGTAGCAAAAATAGCATTGCCAACCATCGTGCTTACGCAAATGCTTTGCACTATAATTTATTCGGCCATACAGACAAAACTGTACAAATGTAGAAACATGTCTTTGATGCCAAGCTCTGGTCTGCAGCGTTGTTGCTATTAGGTTGTTATTACGCAGCGTTGTTTGCGTAAGCATGATGGTTGGCAATGCTATTTTTGTTACCAAGGGAATTCTTAGTAGAGGCATTTCTCAGCCATCTCCTTCTCCCCCCCCCCGTTTTAACCACCGTGAGAAGATGAATTCGTAAATTTTTTTGTTAATGTCGTCGTGTCCAATTATGTCATGCGTTACATTAACACAATATTAATATTTTTGTCCACTGTAATTATTCTATATTCTTCTATATTTTAATTAATAAAATGAACAGTTTGATATCGTTAATTTGGATTTTTTTAAATGCTAATAAAATAGTATTTTACAATTAATAGTATATTATGTTTACGGGGCTAATAATGCTGTATTTGTAAGAAGAAAACACAGTTAAAGTAAATCCTGTTGGGAGGTAAGTACATAGCAGTTACAAGTGTCCTTCTTTAAGCCTCCCTTTCTGGCCCTCATTACCCTCATATAAGATTTGCAAAAAATTAGCCTTTGATTTTTTTGTGTAGTTTGGCGAGCTGCAAACCGAAATTCAGTGCTCAGCAGCAGAGCAGTTGTCCATTGATGTCTAGTTACGAAAAAAAATCACATCACATCTAGTAACCGGGATACAGTAACTATCATTACTTTGGGGAATAGCCAAAGTTTTTGTTAGGAATAAAACTGAGCATTGTTATAATATGTGAAGCAACATATTGGATAGAAATACAGTGAACTCTGCTATGACAGCGTGGAAACTAAGCTGACTTGCCAAGATGCCAGATGCTCTCAAATTCCCTTTCTAATCCATACGGCAGCTCCCTTAAATGCACTTGCCAGTAATGGAATTGATTAGGTATAACTGAGCATTGAGCTGTAATTATAACTGAGTGAATTAAAAACCTTTTAATAATGAATTATGGTAACGAAACCATAATTCATTATTTCGTGTTCTAAAAATTATTCGTTTTTTTGCACATTTCATTACTTTGCTCATTGCAATTACAAGATTAAATTTCTACAGGAAAAATGCCATCCATCATAGAGTCAGAGTGTGTAGTGGTGTCAGCAAATAGCACCTGTATCAGACGGTCAAGGTTTTGCATTAGCACCCTAGCCAAATGACTGCTCATTTCACGTAATAATTCCCGTGCAAAACGTGTAAATTTACAGGAAACCAGGAAGTCGCGGCTAGTTTGAAACTAAAGCACGTATAAATGCCTGAATTTTCCCGGTTTCCAACTCTTTTTATTTACTCTTCACAATAGAACTCACCTGACAAACACATTAGCAGAAATGTAATGACACCAAGAGAATAGCGCCAAAGCCTTGTCTCCATATCGCTTCTATGCAATCAAGTGTCTAACCAACCATGCTGATATGACCTTGCCTACTTTCTGCATCTCACACCGTGGCTTTTGGCAACCCTGCAAAAACTTCACATAGTAAACGCCAGATTACCAAAAAGGCCTGAAAGTCTCTACATAATCAACTTTGAATTTAGTGCCATTCTTGATCATGTCAATTACGAACCGATGAAAATTTTCTTCTATAATAAATAAATTAACCTCATTTAATACCTCTCTACACGGGTCTCAGAATTATATTCAAAATGTAATCCGCGTAAGAATCATACAACATATAGACAGCTCTCAGTTTTACAACATGACGATATTAAATGATTCAAAGTTAAACGAAATAAGACCAAAAACCACAGCAAACGCAAAACAGTGAAAATATTGCAATGCAAATAATTGAAAATTCGATCACACGCACAGTAAAGCTACGACTCCATGTGCGCGTAATGGAGACCTTAAGTCTAACTACCGGTTAGTCTACAACTAACGTTACAATGAAAACGTTGCGATGCAAACAATTGAAAATCCGATCACATGCACAGCAAAACTACGACTCCATGTGCGCGTAATGCGTGATTCGTAACGCGTGATGCGTATTCAGACGATAGCCATCACGTTCGAGTGAATACGTATCACGCATCGCGCATTACAGGTTACGCATTACGTACACATGGAAACACTTTCACGTGTTTAAACATAAACTGTTATATGCGCATCACGCATTACGCGCACGTGGAGTCGTACCTTAAGTATAATTACCGGGCAGTCTACAACTAACGTTACAATGAAAAAGTTGGTTTAAATATAATTTATTTAGGATTGGATCAGACAGTTTGAACAACATGATTTAGGATCCTCACTACAACAGACTTTATAGTACAGTATTTACAAAACATTTACAGTAAGAATAGACTATAACTACACAAGCTGACAAGTTTTACTACAAGAATACATTAGACATTAGTAGAAAATGACGGTTAGAAAATATCAATGTACGGTTATTTAAGACTGGTGCATTTTATATCAGATAGAAACTACTGGAAGCGTTTAGTACGTAATATAAAGTCATGTATGCATTGGAATATTTTACAGTTAGTAACATAGTTAAATTCATCTTTTACGAATAATAACAACTTCAACAGATCATTATTTCCTAAGGCAGCTATATTAAGGTTTTCAGGCAGAAGTATTTCATTTAATTTATCAAACATAACAACCCTAGTTTGTTGATACAATGGGCAGTGCAAGAAAAAGTGTTCAACAGACTCAAATCGAAATCCACGGTTACAATTCGGTCAATACTCGATGACCGTTTTTATCTTTACAGCCTTTAGAGAGAAGGTCATAGTTTAGCTGAGAAAATCCGATTCTCATGCGCGTATGCTGCACAGAAATTGGAGGTTTACCAAATGAAAAATGTTTCTTACGCAACGAAAAATTAAATGAGATTTGAGCTCTTGTTTGAAGTGTGAAATGGATGTAATTTCACGAATGTTCTGTGGTAAGTTGTTCCACAAGTTAATGGTCGAAATGAAAAACGTTGAATGTAAAAACAAATGAACAAAATGAAGCGGACAAACAACACACAAAAATGAATGAGTGAATGAACGAACGAACTAACAAACTGCTACAGAATGCTCTATGAACCATATGTAATCTGGGGTTCAAAATGCCACGTTTTGAATAAAATAGTTGCTAGTAACCAAGTTGAAATAAGCAGGCTAATTAAAGCACAATGTGAAGTATGAAGTAGACTCCTGACCTACAGCAGCAACATACTTGTAATCGGCCTACAGCGCGTCCATCGAATGCGAGCCAGCAATGAGTGAATGGCTATATAACATAACGCGCCATGTAAACAGTGAAGCGTTATTAAATGGGACAACACAATCATTCACTTATGCGCCTCAGCCTCTCTGTACTGGTCCACTGACCACTTTCACTACTAGCTGAGCTGGCTTCATTTCAATGTGTAGGAGGAGTACCTAAACTACACAGTCATGCTGCTGACTTCAAATTGCTGTGTCAACACGATTTACGCTAATTGTTTCCTGTTTACACAAGTCCTTCTTTCCCAACATCTAAAGTTGGTCTTTCTTTTATTCGTATCTGTATACCTTTGTTACACAATTAAGTGCCATGTACTAAATCCAATCACACTGAATCTCGGATTGTTTGTTATTATGTTTGTCTGTATGCTTATGAGAGAGAGACAGAGATTGTTAATTATTATTAAAAATCTTTATTGAAAATGATACAATAAGCCCTCTATTTACAGGGCACATAAGTACAAAAATGTTAAATAAATCTTTTCATTATGTACATAAATAAATTTTTACATTAAATTCTTCACAGTTACAATTTCTTACTAAACAAGCTAACACTTACGATTTATTAATTCTAATTACATATTTAATATTTGCGTACAGTGCTTATACATGTTATGCTGTGTGTATAAAAAAGTATATGTTGTAGCTTCTACATACATAAATAATCTTACGTTAATGTCATCCGTATATAAACGGTATGCCTGTATAATCAATTTACGATAAGATCATTTTGGATTAGTTCTTTTACAAGACAAAGACAGAGAGAAAGAGAGAGAGAGAGAGAGAGAGAGAAAGAGAAAGAGAAAGAGAAAGAGAAAGATAGGGTGGGAGGGAGGGAGGGAGGGCTAGTTAGGATGGAGGTAGAAATAGAAAACAGGCAGAAAGAGAGATAGGGGGAGAAAACGAAAGAGAGAGAGAAAGAAAGAAATTGTGTTATTGCCGTCAGCAAACGAACAATACGGTGTCGCTTCGTGCATTTCACACACATATTTTCAAGGGCATAATAATGTCGTCGAGCATAAATAACAGACGAAACATCGCACTACATACCATCTACGCTTTTTTCAAAGGTTCATATTAATTTAATAAAAAGTAATAATAATAATAGTAATAATAATTAGTCTACAACGCTTTCTCTCTCTCTCTCTCTCTCTCTCTCTCTCTCTCTCTCTCTCTCTCTCTCTCTCTCTCTCTCTCTCTCTCTCTCTCTCTCAAAATCCTCTTTCTTAGATTTCACAATGCCGTCCGTGAGATTAACTACCTTGGCTTCTATAATTTTACTGAAAATGAAAACTAAGCGTGTCACACTTCGACCTTTCTTAGACTTCGAATGTCAAATTAATAATCGCTGTCTTGCTTTTCCCAGGTACGAGAAATAAAGAAAGTCGCATTGAGCAGCTAATGGTTTTTGCTGCTATAAGGCAAAACTAGCCTACCTGATAAAAAGTTACGGCAAATTAATTTTAATCAGTTATAATAATTATATTTTTTCCTTTTATAAAATAGTCCTATCTTGTGAGAAGCTATTTGGTATACTATGGAATAGGGAATAACTATTTAAAGAGACGTTAAATTCGTGATCATTTGACTATAAGTCTATAACAGATTTAATATAATTGATATATTTATTGTGTAACAGAACACATATACAAATATTAGTACAAACTGTTACAGTCAATTAGATACACACACGGTTACAAAAATACAGCGTTTACATAAAAACAATACAAAATATTTACACATTTACAAACATAGGACGACATCACATGTTGATGTCCTGATGTGATGACGTATATAGTTTTATCACGACAGAGAATTTTATTTAAAAAACATGAAAATAATTGATTTCGTCCCAGAATTTGGGTTTGCAAAAACGCCATGCTACCGATGACCACCATTTTCAAGTTTTGCTTTAGTCTTGAAATCTTTTTTGTTTTGTATTGTTTTATTTTATTTTGTTTTTGTGCTATAAAGGCGCGGAGTAGCTGCATAATGTGATATTTCTTACAACATTTTAGTCTCATCTTCGTGCACACATCGTGCAGCAAACACTTATTTATTAATTATCTGCAAGTTGTGAAATGAAAAGTTCATGATAATGTGAATGATATTCGCGGATGATTAATTCGCATATGATAATGTTTGTTACGATCTC
>JAQGDQ010000286.1:5000-32500 GCA_030141605.1 Tubiluchus corallicola
CCATGGCGAGTTACTCTCGACACTTCTCGCAATGAATGGAGCACGGTAACTTCCAGTAAGTTTTGCTCTCTAGTCTGAACACGTTTGCGAGTTACTTGGCGAGTTAACTCGCTAGTCTGAACGCGTCGTAATGACACAGCTACGTCACGCATGCCCTATAATGTATTTACCAAAGAATCTTTCAATAAAATGTTTCTGGCATTTAAGAAATAATCACCCTACGTTGAAAAATATGTTTTAGCAACATAAAAATGTGACATCCGAAAATAAATACACGTATGAATAACTTGAGAAAAACTCTCTTTGTGATTTAAAAATTTATTTTTATTGCTTTATTTTTATCAAAAATATTTACACCCAAAAAAGAAAACAAAAGCAAAGAAAACTTCCTGTGTTCTTGGCATATACGATTAGTATAAACTTTCCCAGAGAGACAAAAAGACTGTCTGTCTATCTGTCTATTCGACATTGACTGTAAGTGACTAGCTCTACTTTCAATTAAAATCACAATAAGCCCTAGTTCATCTACCCCCGTGGAGGCACCAGTGGTCACTGTTACTGCCCAGTTCAACGGTCAAGATAGTCAATGGGCACATTTTTTTTAAAACAGGAAACAATATTTACAAGCTTAAGTCTTGCACGCATGCATAATTTATCCCGTAATTTTTACTTCTTTGTTGTTCAAAAATTGGCCTCTAGTAATAGAACCTATTAACTTTTGAATTCGCCGAAATATGACTAGATGATAAACGGACAAATTATGTTCTGTTCGTACTTGGTCAAGCGTACGCTCTTGTATACTGCTGTACATAGTCTTGAGAGAACGTACTTGTCATGCTTCAAAACATCCCACTTTGCTGTACAGTAAAAAAACTGGGCCCTACGTATACGAACAAAATAACATGGCAGGGCGTAATCACGATTCCACTTACTGCTGCAGTAATTATGTTTATTTCTCTCTCTCTCTCTCTCTCTCTCTCTCTCTCTCTCTCTCTCTCTCTCTCTCTCTCTCTCTCTCTCTCTCTCTCTCTCTCTCTCTCTCTCTCTCTCTCTCTCTCTGTCTATATATATATATATGTAGGTAAAAGACGTTTCGTGACGCTAAAAATAGCATAATATTAGCAATGCTTATCTGTGTTCATCCCCAGTTAAGACAAAGTCTTATAGCAACGTCTTATACCAAAGTCTTCTTGAATATATAGCAGAGTCTTATAGCAAAGTCTTCTTGAATATATAGCAGAGTCTTATACCAAAGTCTTCTTGAATATATAGCAGAGTCTTATAGCAAAAGTCTTCTTGAATATATAGGAAAGTCTAATGGCAAAGTCTTCTTGAATATATAGGAAAGTCTTATAGCAAAGTTTTCTTGAATATATAGGAAAGTCTTATAGTAAAGTCTTTCTGAATATATAGGAAAGTCTTATAGTAAAGTCTTCCTGAATATATAGGAAAGTCTTATAGCAAAGTTTTCTTGAATATATAGCAAAGTCTAATGGCAAAGTCTTCCTGAATACATAGCAAAGTCTTCTTGAATATATAGTGACACGTTTCGTGACACAAAAAATAGCATAATATTAGCAATGCTTATCTTTGTTCATCCCCAGTTAAGACAAAGTCTTGTTGAATATAGAGCAAAGTCTTCTTGAATATAGAGCAAAGTCTTCTTGAATATATAGCAAAGTTTTATAGCAAAGTCTTCTTGACTCTCACACGTGTGCGTGTGTGCGTGCGTGCGTGTGCGTGTGTGTTCATAAGTTCATAAATCTGCCATGATTTTTGCTGGAATTATCGAGTATATACAGTAGTCAGTGTGAAATAAGCCGAGAAAAGCAATTGATAGAAGCAGAAGTGCGTTTCTCTCTAAATATTGATTCTGCAATGTGTTGGATGGACACTACCATGTTCGCACACTCATAAATATTTGTTCGTTTGGGTCTGGTATCACAAGAATTAGAATTAACGATTTCCTTATACAGGCAGACATCGTGCACAAGAAACATTGGAGTCTTATTGCTTTTGGGAAAATGGCTTCGTCAAAAATGATAAGAGCACGTTATGAAAAAAGTTTTGTAATTTGATGGTGTTCAATTTCTCTGGAAGCTAAAATATATTTTTCTCATGGCTTCAAGTCAGTTCTTATTATTACTTTAATTCGTTTTTAAATTAAAAATAAATTTTGGCTAAAACTTACAATTCGAACACACAAGAAAGTAGTTCGTGAAGCAGACTATGATTAGCGTTAGTATCAAGGTTGGAGGGGTTAAGATCAAGGTTCTGTTAGGCTTGGGTTAGGGTAAGGTTAACGTTAGGGTATCTAAAGTTTTGTGGGGAGTTCTAAAGTCCGTCCTAAATTTTAAATGTCCATAGTATTACTGGCTTGTTAACAGAAGATCAGAAGACCATCCTATATACTGTGCCTGTATTATATCCTTGTGTTTTAAAAATTGATACAATAACTGTAATATTAGCAGTTTGCCCTATTTATGATATCAGGTCTAATATCTAAATTTGTTTTCTAACTAACTTTTCTTTATCATATTAATAATAACTAGCAATGGCCCCGTAAAAAAAGATTGCGTATACACTTATAATCAAAAATACGCGAACATCCTACATAGTTCTCATTTATAACGCAAAGCCAATAGCAGCTTTTACTGAATTAAAGTTATAAGGTTATAGGCAGAGTATAATGGATGACGTCAGAACAATGGCTTTGAGTCCCACCAGGCGCCGCTAGAACGTTTTTTCCGCATGCTGTTTGATCAAAATTTCGAAAAAATCGCGAGTCGGGTCCGGGAAAACGCCCGTTGCGGGACGCCGTGGCCGTCTCGCAAATTCTAAATATGCCTACGACACCCACCGTTGAACGGGCTATCTATCCATAGCCAGCACCACACCCGGTTATATATATACGATTAATAATAATTATTATAACTTGCTAAAATTTACAATTACCTCACAAGAAATTAGGGTTAAGATTACGGTTAGGGTTGGGAATATTTAAATTGTGTGGAAATTGCAAACCTCGTCCTTATAATTTTATAAAAAAAGTGAAAACTACAGACACATATATGAGATAAATAAGGTACACAAAAAGGACATAGAGAATGAATTATCTACAGACTAACTGCAATATTCTTTTGCCTTTTAATCCATCAAAGTTTCCCTAATAAACGCGTCCTAATTGATTAGCTAACAGTAATCAGAGTTGGAAAGCCAAATTATCAGACTCAGCATCAAATGAGTAACAATACTAGATGCAGAGGCTGCAGTCTCATGATACCATATCGCCAATATCTCTTCATCTCCATCCAGCCATTATCAGGCTCGGCCAGCTTGACTTTTATTGAGTCGACTTCACATTTCACATGCATTTATGGCATATTTATTTGTTGCTGCTGTTTTCTGGAAAAGACTGCATACGATTACTGGTTGCTTTTGACGGTGAATTGATTATTGGGCAGTTTTGACGGACTCCATATTTAGAAGAAGCCATTTTGTCCGTTGTGCTTTACAATGATTAAAACTACCATCGAGTCGTTTTGCTGCTTTGTGTATATTCTCTGTTTTGTTTCGTTTCATAACTTGATATTTTAATAACTTGAAATTCCATTTTAATTTTTACAATTAAAGGCTGAAAATGGAGCCAGATTTTATTAATCGTTCGTATAAAGCGAGCTTGTGTATTAATACATATTCTCCAGAAATAAGAGGTATAAGTTTTGCAAAAGCGGCCGAAAATGGCCATTTTTGGAGGTTTTTCGCCTCCCGTTCCTTCCGGTAGGCCCGATTCGAAAAATAAACCCCCAATGGCACGACACTAGATCGAGATCTTTCGTTTGATGTATAGATCGCCGCAAATGGTGCCGCCGTCGGAGCTGTAGCCTCGAATCTTATATATTAAGCCCAAACCAGCGAAATTTATATATACAATACAGTGACACGTACACAAACTTTAGGATCCTTTCCACCAGAACAAAATTGGCAATTCCAATACAAATAATTTCAGTCTCTGACTTTCCAAAAAGCTATGTTGAATCTGTTATTCAAGAGTGTATTGCCTTCGCTCGTAAGATCCGTTATTCTTTATTTTACTTTTAATTCAGTGCAGCAGTATCTAAAATTTTTAGTTTTATAGCGTTTACATAACTGCAGTCGTAATTGAGAAATAGGACAGGCACATCAAACAAGAGAGCATATAATATGCGCAAGGCTAAATTTAGCAGTAGAATAATAGATGTTTCGATAAGGAACCACCCGAGAGAACACAAACTTTGCAGCTTATGCAAATTAATTTGCCGTAAGTCGAATAATGGAGACCTATTTACTCTTTAGACAAATATACCAGATGGTATTAGCTCGACTGCAGCAGGTAAACTTCCTCTGATAATTATGCAAGAACGACAACAACTCCTTTATCGCCCTGCCAGTAGTTGGACAACACACACACAGACACACAGACTGTTCGGTGTCATTGACATCAAATAATATATAAAATACTTATTAACATAACCCTTTACCTTTCACATACATGTGCATTTTATATGACCTGTCCTGCTTGCCAAAACGAGAGAAAAATTCTATTTGAAAAATACTTTAAAAATGTTTCCTCCTTTTGCAGAAATGTCTGTAAGTGAACAGTTTATGTTTATTAGTGGTTTTAATGATGTACAGATGAGAACCCTAGTGATAAATTTTATATACGACATCAGTAAGAA
This sequence comes from Tubiluchus corallicola, assembly GCA_030141605.1. NCBI lineage: Eukaryota > Metazoa > Priapulida > Priapulimorpha > Priapulimorphida > Tubiluchidae > Tubiluchus > Tubiluchus corallicola. Next base: position 9,719 of record JAQGDQ010000286.1, read on the forward strand.
AAGGGAAGAGAAAAGGGAAGCAATAACTCTAATTTGAACCCACAGCCTACAAAATGTTTCCTTACTATTGTTGTTTACATGTGTTAATATTGTGCTTTTGTTAGTATTGTGGTTTTTTGGTATTATCGTCCTACTAAGTTTGAGCTGCTCCATCCTATGTACAGGATCAATATGTTTTTTGGGTCTCTTTATTTCGTATGCTCAGTAAACTAAACTAAACAATATAACTGTTGCGAAGACACTTATTTGTGGACATAGACATTATTTATTTATTGCAAAAACTTAAAAAATAAACCCAAAGACTTCGTTAGTTCTTTCTCCTTCGTAAGAGTCCATTATTGCTCATTTACTAATTTTCTGAATTTCAAACCGTCTTATTAAGTTGCTTATTACTTATTACTTCACATACATAATATTTTGTATATTGTGTATTGTCTTTGTACAATATAACAAAGCATTTCTTAACTGTATGCACTTGATGCTTTCCTTTGTTTTTAATTTAAACATAATTTATTTAGAATTGGATCAGACAGTTTGAACAACATGATTTAGGATCCTCACCACATCAGACTTTATACACTATTTACAAAAACATTTACAGTAAGAATTGTGACTACACAAGCTGGCAAGTTTTACTACAAGATTACATTAGATAATAGTAACATTTACAGTAAGAATTGACTATAACTACACAAGCTGCCAAGTTTTACTACAAGATTATGTTAGATATTAGTAACATTTACAGTAAGAATTGACTATAACTACATAAGCTGACAAGTTTTACTACAAGATTACATTAGACATTAGTAGAAAATGAGGGTTAGAAAATATTAATGTACGAATATTTAAGACTGATGCATTTCATACCAGACAGAAACTACTGGTGGCGTTTAGTACGTAATATACAGTCATGTATGCATTGGAATTTTTAATATTTGCAATAGCAACATAATTAAATTCATCTTTTCCGAATTTTCCTTTGTTTTTCCATGTTTCATCTTAGCTGCCTGTGCTAAAGACCCTCTTAAACAGATTATACTTGGTACAGCAGGAGAACAACTAAATTCAGGCAAACTGCTGTACCGAACATTATCAAACTAAGCAGATTTGAACGGATTTCTGTACACGGGGCTTAATACAAACTAAACTGGATTAACTAGAGTCTTAAATCAAAATGACACAGCAGAGAGAGTAGAGAGTGAGAGAGAGTCTGAGTCGCCCATTACTGTATTATACCTAAGCGACTTAGCAGGTTTTAAATTTACAGTTCTTTGCAGACTGTACCTTCAGTGAGCTGATAGAAGACTGACTACGCGAAAATAAAAAAAAATGTTAAATCGAAGAAATGTAACAAAATAGATTGTTCAATTAATTATATATTATTAATTTCTTATTAATCAATTATTTCACTTGTCTTAATTATTTATTAATTCATTTATTTTTAACTAATATTGTTTAGCAATGGATTGACGTAGAATCCGTAAAATCAAAATTGATTATGAACGTTGAATGTGAAAGGATTTCAAATTTGTTTGAAATAAGCGATAGTTCTTATAAAATACTGCACTTTCACTGCATCTAAAGCATTTATATGCAGCAGCGACAGTGGTAGTGACGGCAGCAGCAGCGACAGTAGTAGCGGTGGCAGCACCAGCAAAGGCATTGACAACAACGACAAGTAAAATTATTCCAAAATATCAAAATAACTCTTAGCTGGTGATTCTAAATTGTGCGTTGATGCAGCGGGGGTAGGGGGGGGGGGATTAAGGGGAAGCGGTTGACAAACTTGACACGCAGTTTAACACGGCCATCATTTTCCTGTCTAAATTGCGCAAGTGCAAATTAGCCATGTTTAGCTCAAGAAGTGTGAAATATCCAGCAGATGGGACGATTACCACGCCTCTCATATTTACTGCAGACGGAGCGCAGATCATCTTTCGTCTCTCTAGAGGAAAAACATCAAGCAGGCTGAGTGAAAGAGCTAAAGAGTTGTTTTTGTCTTCCCTTTCCTTCCTGTCTCCTTTTTCTCTCACTCATGCTCTCTCTCTCCTTCTCTTTCTTTACTTTCTCTCTCTCCTTCTCTTTTTTCTCCTATTTCTTTCCTTTCTCTCTTGCTCTCCTTCTATTTCTTCCCCTTCTTTCCTTCTTCTTCTTCTCTCTCTCTCTCTCCTTCTCTTTCCTCCCCACTTTCTTTCCTTTCTTTCTCTCTTGTTCTCTTTCTTCTCCCTCTTCTTTCCTTTCTCTGTCTCTCTCCTCTTTCTTTCCTTTCTCTCTCTCTCTCCTTCTGTTTTCCCCCTCTTTCCTTCTTCTCTCTCTCTCCTCTTTCTTTCTTTGCACTCTCTCTGTGTTGTTCTCTTTCTTCTCCCTCTTCTTTCCTTTCTCTCTCTCTCGCTCCTTTTTCTTCTCTTCTCTCCTTTCTCTCTCTCTCTCTCTCTCTCTCTCTCTCTCTCTCTCGCGCGCTCCTTTTTCTTCTCTTCTCTCCTTTCTCTCTCTCTCTTTCTCTCTCTCTCTCTCTCTCTCTCTCTCTCTCTCTCTTTCTCTCTCTCTCTCTCTCTCTCTCTCTCTCTCTCTCTTTCTCTCTCTCTCTCTTTGTCTCTCTCTCTCTCTCTTTTCCAGTTTTCCACAGTTAAACGATCATTTCTCTATCTGTTTCTCTATTCCCACAGCTAAAACCAATTTAGCAAAAACAAACAAACAAACAAACAAACAAACAAACAAACAAACAAACAAACAAACAAACAAACAAGTTACTGGGTTTTGGGGTTTCAGTAGACATTACAGCACAGTCACATATTGATTAATTAATTTATTAGCGGAACGATTGAAAACTATTTTGATTATTTAGAATATTAGAAAAAAAACGAAAAATCTGGGTTATTCTGTTTCTGCAATAAAGTCAGCAACTATTATACGATACGAGAGAGAAGGAATTTAGGGCCCCTCTGTAGTTTCAATCATTCAAGTTTGCACGAATAGCGGCGTTTCGCCTGATTGTTAAGTATTGCGGAATAGAAGTGACCACGTTTGACTAGGAGAGCACTTGCTTTCCAGCTGGCCAGAAGCGCAAGTAGCAGAACTGAGTGCGCCCGCCTGCCATCGGTGAAAGAGGAGACGACAAGGCGGATCGTGCGTGGAGGTGGTGGACCAGTGGGAGGGGAGAACAGGACGGTGTGATGTCATTGCATTCTGTTGCAGTGGCACGCGATGCCGTAGATGTTTATCTTTTTGAATACATACTTACTGAATAACATGCCTTTGGTCTGAATTACACACACTCAAATTTCACAAATTTTAGTTTTAGTAAAACAACCAAGCAGTACTCGTGCAGCAAATTTGGATAGAAGAATTTGGAAGTTGACACGTGTTCAACTTTAGTCGAAATGGTCACAAAACTGGCTTTTGACGGTCTGGTATAAATTAGTATTAGTACGAGCGCCTGTTGGTAGAACCAGTAACTACAGAGAAAAGTTAACCTGTGGAGTTGAAGATTTTTAAATGTTAATTTACGATTTAAATTTTTTTTCACAGGAGAAATAAAAATTCTTTACACGTTTACTATTATTATTATTTTACAATTTATAGACGTTTAAATATATTTCTATATATAAAACAATGTGTAAAATCTTCTGTATTTTTATGTTCTAATTCATACATAATATCTGTTTCAATTGTATGACTGTATTTTAGTCACCCTGCAACTTGAACCAGTCAAATATAAAGTCGGTTCACACTTAAATGGTAAGCAGAACAGTAAAACAAAATCTGGTCGTTTCAGATCCAGCTTTACGTGTTAAATACAGCAGTGGTCGTTTCAGATCCAGCTTTACGTGTTAAATACAGTAGTGGTCGTTTCAGATCCAGCTTTACGTGTTAAATACAGCAGTGGTCGTTTCAGATCCAGCTTTACGTGTTAAATACAGCAGTGGTCGTTTCAGATCATGCTTTACGTGTTAAATACAGTATTGGTCGTTTCAGATCCAGCTTTGCGTGTTAAATACAGTAGTGGTCGTTTCAGATCCAGCTGTACGTGTTAAATACAGCAGTGGTCGTTTCAGATCCAGCTTTACGTGTTAAATACAGCAGTGGTCGTTTGAGATCCAGCTTTACGTGTTAAATACAGTAGTGGTCGTTTCAGATCCAGCTTTACGTGTTAAATACAGTAGTGGTCGTTTGAGATCCAGCTTTACGTGTTAAATACAGTAGTGGTCCTTTCAGATCCAGCTTTACGTGTTAAATACAGTTGTGGTCGTTTCAGATCCAGCTTTACGTGTTAAATACAGTAGTGGTCGTTTCAGATCCAGCTTTACGTGTTAAATACAGTAGTGGTGGTTTTAGATCCAGCTTTACGTGTTAAATACAGTAATGGTCGTTTCAGATCCAGCTTTGCGTGGTAAATACAGTAGTGGTCGTTTCAGATCCAGCTTTACGTGTTAAATACAGTAGTGGTCGTTTCAGATCCACTTTACGTGTTAAATACAGTAGTGGTCGTTTCAGATCCAGCTTTACCTGCTAAATACAGTAGCGGTCGTTTCTGCAAAAATCTCTGACAAATGGCACCACAGAAGCGATGCAAACATTCTAAACAAATTCTAGCAAAAAATCAATATTATAATCAAAACTAAAAGTTCGCTAATGTAGCTTCTATCTTCAAAAATGTGGTTAATAATTATCTGTGCGCTGCTACACAGACCTGACTGTATCTTCAGACAGAACAGAAAACAGACGGAGGGTAGAGCAAAGAGGTTTTTCAGAACTGCTGAATGTTGTTCTTTCCTTGGTGAATAAACAATGACAATTGTGTGGAATCCAAACTCAGACACATGAATTCGCTGCCTCTCTTACGTGTATCTTTTCATGCAAACATCGCAAGTCACAGCTGAAGACGTAGTTCAGTGTAGAAGCTGTCACGTAGTCAAAATTTTGACTTTTTTTACAAAAAACTCATTGTAAAATTTTGAAATGAATCAAAATAAAAATGTCGAATTCATGCCAAGTGTTCACAACGTGAACGAATTGTAGGAGTTTTATTTATTGTATTTTACGGAATTTGTGTTCAATTGTTTACGGAAGATTAAATGTTTCATGAAATTTTAAATTTTAAAATTTAAATTAGTAAATACCTTGGCATAAGATACACAAAATAACTTACAATTTTATGTAAAATGTGGCATAAAATTGGCATCTTCTGTCAAAACACAATTGATTAAAAATTCTTTAGCAGCAGGAAGTTTAAAGGTTGGAAAATTAAAATTTTATTTATAATTTAATTTATTTGGTCATACATATATGTACGATATTTTTGCACCTGCTTAAATACGTTTACAACATGAATTTGCCCAAAGAGAAATTTAAAAAAAAATATTAAGGTTTCGTCATATCTGTACAATTTATTCATTTATTTGTTTATTTATTAGTGTTGCAGAACGACACCGCATAGTGGCGCTTTTAAACAAATCACGGCGTCATAATTTCTTATACCTGAATAAAGTATCATTTCCTTTTTTATAAAAACAGAAATATTTCACTGCATTTGACTATAATACAACCATTGCTTCACGCTGTGCATAACGATTCAGACGTGTTTGTTTACTTTGCGCCAAATTATATTGAGATTACCATTATTATTCCAATGAAACATTCACAACCCCCCTCCCTCCGCGTTGCCTCCTAGCTTTATTTGGTAGGCGGCAGACGCGTAATATCCACAACTGAACTGAACAACGGCTGAGATTTGATACAAAATGGCCGAGAAAACTTCCTCTGTGCCATAAAATTGGAGAATTATGCAGCACTGTAACCTGCTATACGCTTGCAGTGCTACATAATTCTTTTAATGTAATGACATTGAGATTTTCCGTCTGTTGCATTTGTCAAATTCTCAAAAGCGTTTAAATAAACATTTTATATTATTTTAATAACGCAATGCGTAGCATCATGCAAGTAAAAAATTGAAATTTGTTACGAAAAATTATTTAAAGACATTTACACTGCGCCAGTAATAGGTAATGAACAAAAGCCGTCACCGTATACACAAAAATAAAGGTCCTTTCACATGCATTGATTATGATGTCATTTACGAGTGTTGCAAAAAATGTCCATGTTTAGGAATACCGTTCACGGCAAACTGTAGAGGAACCATGTCTTCTAGTTTAACGTTCAAGTTCCAATTAAACAAAAAAAATTAATAATGAAATTGATTTATTTATACTGTTTGTATCAAACAATGTAAGTTGACACTCTCAAGGTAATGTGATTCTATGAATGTAGGTTCAGTCAAATTCAAACGGACTTGCTTTAAGATTGCTTTATTATTGCTTTGTTCATTGCCAGCACAACAATCATTGAATGAGTACGGATGATTGTGTTCGTGTTTTCATAACGTTTGGCGCCTAAACTGCTATTATCTCCCAATGTTGTGCAAAATGATGAGCAGAAATTATCAAACAGCAAAATATGTAAGCTTCTGCACAGCATAGCGTAGCATAGCATACGAAAGCATAGCATAGCATAGGAAATGGTCTGTTCTATCAGTAACTAATCACTCTTGTTTGCAAAACTATTTTTGTCAACTCTAAACTTAATGTCGAAGCAAAGCGGACCTAATCTTAAACTGAGGGTCAAAACAATCTACTCTTTAAAATATTGAAAGCAAACATACTATTTTTTCAAAAATGACTTACGTGAAAGAATTATTACCACACAAACACAATTTCACGTTTGCACCACTAGTTCTTCACTGTTACATGCCTTTCGCCATTCGCTAGTTAGACGGGCACTAGTGGTTGTATTTCGAAACGCGTTGCACAAAGAATAGGTGCCGTACCTGTCAGTTCAGATATGTTAGCTTATGACGAACTACACACGTTCGACAGCTCATGCGCGAGCACAGCGCTAAATTTGAAATTTGAACTTTTATCTTAAAACTTGCCTAGTTTTAGCACAACACACGGAATATCTTACAGTAACACTGTACGTCAATTTACACCTCCGCAAACACGTGCAACACGCTCGCGGAATAGTTTTGCTGTTGAAAATTATGTTCGTTTGTGATGTCATCAATAGCTGGGCTCGCACGGCGTTAATTAAGTTTCTAATCTATTATTTAATTATCAGAAACGCTTTTGCAGTATTAATTGTGTTAAAATGTATACTTTTTATCACACTTGAAAATGGGATAGTATATGAAAAATCATCCTGTCTTCCTTTAATTATGAAAAATACTTACGGCATAAAGGAATTACAAAAGCAGACAAAAATTCAAAGCCAAAACCCGATAGTCTATTTGTTTCGCGTTCATTATGCTTATATATATATATATATAAGACCAATTTTACCCCTGATTTATGTTTACCTCTATTGCCTCTATTACCCCAATTACCCCTAACTTGGGATAAAATGTACGCTGAAGTCTCTATTAATTGGCTATGTATGGAAATTTAAATTGCAAATTTACTCTGAATGGAGAAAGATTGCTAAAACTTGACGTGTTTATTTACATGACCAATTTTACCCCAAAAACGTAACTGCCCCGCTTACCCCTACTCCATTCAAATCCATTCTGGCTGGTTCCGTATGCAAACAAAAATTGAAACTCGCATAGAAAATTGCGCCAGGCTGGTTGATTGTAAGTGGTATAAGAAAGCACCACCTAGCGTGAATGCAAGTACGCCATTAGTAATTTGGAATAATTTAGCAGAGTCCAATTTCACTTCAGGTTCAAACTAGAGTGCTGACCTGCGCATCTATTATAAAGCAGCTCTATCAAGGCGAAATGGACGAAATGTTTCTTCTGAATGGCAAAAATACCGAACCGGGCATGAATACCTGTGCGCTTTTCAAGGGAGAGTTGGGCCAGGAATAAACAGAGATGCTTTGTATGGGTCTTGCTAACAATAAGTACGCATTCACGCTGTATGCCAAGAGAGAGAAATTTTCAACCTAAACTTCAACAATACCTCGCTTTCCTGCCCCTTTATTTTTATCGAGCGTATTTATCTACTACATAGTTTCAAAGACTATGAGCACAGAAGTTCTCTTTTCAGCAGAGAAGTCATTTGAGCTAGAAACTTCCTCGTCAAATTTCGAAATTGTTTATTTACAACGTTACCAGGTCGAAACACGATTTGACAAATCTTGTACAGACCAAGAGGAATTCTTCTACAGTTTTAAGAATATTTAGGTGAACAAATCTGAGAATTCTTCTACAGTTTTAAGAATATTTAGGTGAACAAATCTGAGAATTCTTCTACAATTTTAAGAATCTTTAGGTGAACAAATCTGAGAATACTTCTACAATTTTAAGAACCTTTAAGTGAACAAATCTGAGAATTCTTTTACAGTTTTAAGAATCTTTATGTGAACAAAGTTAAGAATACGTTTATAGTTTTAAGAATATTTAGATGAACAAATCTGAGAATACTTCTACAGTTTTAAGAATCTTTAGGTGAACAAATTTGAGCAAACTTCTATAGTTTTAAGAATATTTAGGTGGACAAATCTGAGAATTTTTCTACAGTTTCAGTAATGTTTAGGTGAACAAATCTGAGAATACTTCTATAGTTTTAAAAATGTTTAGGTGAACAAATTTGATTGTTCGTTTTTATTCAACAGTCTTCTAATAAAAATGTTGCGTGAATCCAACATAGCAGATTTGCCGTTACAACATAACAGTCATTTTTATTGTAAAAACAATAACTACGGAAAACAAAGAGACTTTTCGTATATTTCAAAATTGAATTGGTATGTATGTCGTGTTTTTTCTCTTGTATGTATTTTCGACACTAATAAAAAAAATAAATAAACAAACAAATAAACAAATAGATCGAAAACTGTTAAAAAAAGATATTTTTCTGGCGTTTGCGTTAATAAAATAATAATATGAATAAAAGCAATGTTAATTTATTAACTCATTTGATCTACAATGTTAATTCATTAACTCGTTAATAAACATTAATCTACAACCACGCCCAAATAATAGGCAATAATATTACATATAAACATAAACTACTATTTGCTACCACAAGAGCCCTTTTCGTGTTTATAAAGTCATTTTTGGGAAAATGCAATCATCAGGTAAATGATTGCAGGTGTGAAAGAAAAATTCTCTAACCTTGCCAGTTGGTCTATGTAAATAAAGTTTGTCATTAATGTAGCAATTACTGGGCCAATTTGCCCTGCTGCAAGCGTGCATTTTTTCACAGTAACAGTTTCAACAGTTCTCACAGTTACGCTACCAATGTCTTCACAGATACAACAGTTCAGATTGGTTATTTGAATAGATATTTGCGTCTAGTTGCTAAGATTGCTTCTCTATGTTACATACATCGCTGCATAAATTCGTTATTCTAAGCGAGATAGTCACTTGAAGAAAAAAAATGTCAGATGATTACGGTGTGATTGTTTTTTTCGAATTTAGTCTTTCGTTTTAGAAATATTTGAAACAAATCGAACCGAATGTGAGTGGAAAAATAAATATATTCTTTATTACAGGCACTTAAAAACGTTTATAGTTAAAAATTTTATTAAAACTGTTAATTTACATAGTTAGAAATCATGTCAAACGTTTCGATAGCGCTACTGCAGTCATCGTCAGTGGAAAATTTTTACAAACATACGTATATAAACTGGTTGAAAGTTTGTAAAAATTTTCCACCGATGTTGACTGCTGTGGCTCTGTCGAAACGTTTGGCGTGACTTTTAACTATGTAAATTGAAAGTCTTAATAAAGTTGTGCTGTTTTAACTATAGATATAAAATATTAAGACAAAGAATCAACACGTAGAACAAAATTCATATTTAAAAACACCACTGGTAGGGTGTGATAATTGTGAGTACAAAAGCGTAGGTCTACCGAATCATATGTACATAAGTTTTAGTATTGATAAGCTTTCGCAAATATATAAATAAATTATGAAACATAGAATTTGCGCTGTAAACAAACACGTAAACAAATCTGTCGAAATGCTTCTCTATAAAATGCTTCTTTAGTCTAAAGTAAATAAAAAACTAAGAATTCTCGTATTATGTGATGATTACAATATAACTTATATAAGCCTTACTTATGTGTATAGTTTGTCTCTGGTCTTTTTGGCTATAGCTTTTTATAGATGCACGGCTACAACTATAATAATAATAATAATAATAATAATAATAATAGTAATAATAATAATAAAAATAATAATAATAAAAATAATAACAACAACAACAACAACAACAACAACAACAACAACAACAACAATAATAATAATAATAATCATCATCATAATAATCGTACATCAATTCTTTGTTTATACAAGCAAATTTACAGGACTTGTTAGCGATATTAGAAAACTTTAACAAATATATATTTAATGCAATGAAACATCCTTTAAAAGGACTGATTATTCTTGAGCTTAGGCCTAGTAGGTAACTTATTGAAACATAAGCGTAGTTTGTACTTTGTGTCACATTTTACGTGTGAAAGAGTTACTACAGAAAAATGTACATTACTCAAGCGTGATGAATGTTTCAAGGATTGCTAAAACCCACATAAGCCACGGTACTTATTTAAATTATTTAATTTATTTAATTATTTAAAATTTGAGCAGCGCGGAAAATGATATTATCACGTTTAAGGTTGCAGACAAATTTGATTAACATGTTTTGTGTTGTACGGTTTATAATTACCACCAACACGGCGCATAAATAATTACTCATTTATAGCCATTACAATTATATTACATCACTCCCCCTGGGCTCGCCTGCGCTCAGTAATAATATTTAACCGCTCAATTTATTCTGTTAGCTGTTCAATAGCAATTAAAGCATCTATTTAGCAAAACACTGATTGAGCAGCTACTGAACGGTAGCGGTAATTTTCGTTTGGTATCACAGCTGACTTTACCTTGGATGAACGCGCCTCGAAATGACTAGAGTTTGGAGTGGATAGCTACAGTGGAACTTTAACAAAATACCGAGTTTGTATAGATGAGGAATGCAGATAATTTGATCAAATTAAATCAAAGTTGAATGAATGATATAAACTCAATTGCGAAGACGTACAGTCTGGTAAGATTCGAGTAAGATTAGATCTTGCGCACTGTAGCAAGTTAAAAGAATTTTATGTGAGTCAAACGCGCTAGTGAGATTTGACGAACAGACGTGAATAACCGTGTCAAAATAATGAATCAAGTGCTCACCAAATTAAGCGAAAAAGAAGAAATTCGGCGACAATAAAAACATAAATATTTCCAGACGTCAAGCTGCCATATTGTAGAAGATAGATACTTTCACAAGTTACTGTTAATCATACTTTAAGTTTATTTCATACGAAATAAAAAGTAAATAATATACACTACTTACTACGTACGCATATAAATGTGTGTACTTGTTTGCGTATATAAATATATATGTTGCTTGTCTACGTATATAAATATATACGTACATATACAAACATATACATCATATAAAAACATGCGTTTACTTGTTTTAATGTTTATTGCATATTTTTATATGATGTATGTCTTTGTATGTATATATTTTAATTGTTTTAATTTGGTGTGAACTAAACCTAAACTTAAACTTACAGTATTGATCAGTTAATTACTCATTAAAGTTAATTTATTACTATTTTAACTCTTTCAGTTTAAAGTCATATTAGTTAACAATATTAGTTTATGTATATTCGACGCTTAAGCTTAGAAACCAAGTCGCCGTTTTCTCTGAAGTTCCACGCGTTCTGATTGTTTGCTACTTTTGAAATTCTATCACTCATGAAACAGTTTGAGCAATATTATTTGTAGTTTTAATTATCTCAACCTATTATGATATATGTTAATATGATAGAGATAATTAAAACTACAAAAAAGATTGCTCAAACTGTTTCATGAGTGATAGAAATTCAAAATTAGCAAACAATTACAATGCGTGGAACTTCAGAGAAAACGACGACTTGGTTCCTAAGCTTGAGCGTCGAATATGCATAAACTAAGATTATACATACAATGAAAATTATCTTATAGCAAGGATAAAATTTGATTACAGATCTGTATTATTCCTAATATTTGACTCAAAATTTAATAAGATGACTCAAATATAATTAAAAGTTATAAAGCACAATTAATAAAAAGTGAATAGCATTTAGGAGATGTTTTGTAAATGTAGAAAAACTTGGTAATTTAAAATCTCTCTTACCTTAAAAATGTTTTTCAAAAATATGAAAACTTGGTAATTTAAAACCTGTCTAACCTTAAAGATGTTTTTCAAAAATAGGGAAACTTGGTAATTTAGAATCTCTCTTACCTTGAAGATGCCCCGATAAACTCGCAGAAATTTTATTATCAGTTCACAAACAGGTCGATAAGCTGACGACTAAATGACTCGATTCACACAAATAACCAATTTGCAAGAAATTCATACAATAAGCTATAAGATTATCTGAAGATTATCCCCTTGGTAAGAAAGGAACAGACTGATCCAACGTGTTGTAGAGTTCTGCCCGATATCCGACGTACATTCTCTTAGCAGATGAAGACATGGTAACTCGGAGAAGTCACGCGCAACCAGCGGCGACCAATCAGAGGGAACCTGTGCCTGTTCCAAATAACGCCAGAGATGCCAGCGTTAGCCCCATGCATGAATCGGGCTCATTTTGGGATGAAAAGAGGCGAGTTACTCTTTCCTTGAACTCATTAACTCCGGGAGCTGTCCTGTTGTTCTGATACAGTAGACCACTGATTGCTATATTGCTTTTATCAGTCACAGGTGTTATATTACAGGTGAGCCATACCTGTAACCAGGTGCCCATACCTTCATGCATGTTCTTTTGTAATAAGTGTTGTTTCAATGTATTTGTTAAGACTGCGTTTAAGAACAGTTTCGTTCTCTTTTGTTTTTGAGACAGGCTTCGAATTTTTTACACTTGCTGTATACATTTTGTTATTATGTTAATTTAACGCACCCCTGATAACTATATTAATAAAATCCTTGCCACGTTTAAAATTGTTTGTAAACAATAACAACATGTACAAGCTCGTAAATATGAAAAACAACTTATATTTTAAAATCAAAAAGACATGTTAAGATACTCCGTAGTGTTTAGATATAATTTTAAGACAAACTACAATTCTTTCATCATTACAAAGCATGTCAATTAATGCATTTAAAGTTAAAGGACCGGCATTATTGTATTTTTGTAAAAATAAACTAGCATCACGGAAAAAAGAGAATTCGTAAAATTTAATTGATTCATAATTGTAAAATATGTTTGGCGGGTTTGTTATTTTCAATGTTTGGTAAATGTTCAGGATTTTTCTACATTTTTATTTTTATTTATTTATTTTACAGAGCTCAATTAGGGGAAATATTAAGCCAACTACCTACAGTAGTTTTAGCTGACTGTATCACAAAAACGCAGACCAAATAAGGAGTTAATATGCTTAACCTTCTTCATTCGACCAAAACTTACTTTGGCTCGTTGAGTGGTAAATGCCACCTGACTATACTACTGCTGGACACTTGACCTTAAGAGAGGGTTAGCCACTGGTCACTCTTGAGAGACGGGGCAGAAGTGGAGTGTCCAGTGTTTAATTATACTGTAGTGTTAAGAGCATAATTGCACCAAGATTATTATAGCTCCATAAATTACAGTGAGACGATATTTGTCTGTCTGTAATTTGTTCCAACATCGGCGTAGAATAGTTAGTATAACTAACATAATTATTAGCAACAAGGTAAATATATAACTGTTTGTTATGATATTTTGTTTTCGTTGTTTTTGACGAGGATGTTGTTGTTGTTGTTGTAGTTGTTGCTGCTGCTGTTGTTGTTATTGTTGTTGTTGTTGCTGCTGCTGCTGTTGTTGTTGCTGCTGTTGTTATTGTTGTTGTTGTTGTTGTTTTTGCTGCTGTTGCTGATGCTACTGCTGTTGTTGTTGTTGCTGTTGTTGTTGTTGTTATTGCCGTCGTCGTCATCGTCGTCGTTGTTGTTGTTGTAATAATTCTTTCTATTATTATCATGACTTCGTTTAAGAAAATGAGAAGATAGCGTTCAAGAAACTATTTTATTCAAGAATATTCTGTTCGTCCATCGTAGACAGCAAAATTTTGAAAGTCGGATTTCCCAGGGGGCGCACTCTTCGGACCGCTACTGTTTGCCGGATATTTAATCTACAGTTATGCACGTTACGTAGGCCTGTATTTATACGCGTACACTCATTACCATCTCAATACAGTGTATGTTTACATTTCATTCTTTAATGTAATTTAACGCTTCTCCGTCTGTATGCTAAAGAATTGAGCTTTTATGAAACGTGGGCCTAATACGTCGACCCGTAGAAAACTTTCTGATGTTTTGTTACATTTAACTATGTTTTGTATGTACAGCAATCTGACGTCATGCATTACAATGCTGTGCTTGCAAAAAGTCGTCTTAAAATAATATAACATGCAATTCAGGCTGGACAAAAACTTAAAGTAACAAGCTAGTAAGTGCTACGTTGGCTTTGTTGATGTTTCTTGTTCAAATAAGTCAGATAAAATAATAAATGACGTGTAACTATTTATCTGTATTGTTTATTTTTTCGGTTGCCGCAACTGATGGGCCATTGAGTTTGAAAAATTGCGCGTAATGTGTTTTATCTGTTGGCTAATTCGAGTTTTTTGGTCGAACGGTTCGTGAAATTGATGCAAAGAGTTGCTTGACAGTATTTGTCGATATTGTTGTGTTGCAAGTCTGACTCGAAGCTTTGTTTGCTCCAGTAGATTTTTTTGGTATTTGTTATAAAATTTCTTTGAAGTCGTTAAAATCAGGAACTGACCCCAACACTTACATCTTTCATTAGTTTTATTATCAGTCATTCTATTTTGTACTTAACATCAACATCAAATACGTCATAAACAACTTGTACCACCTTTTCGCACACCTGCTATTTAAAAAAAACAATTTACAACCCTTCTCAATTTCGCTCTCACTTAATGAATAACTAACAGTTCTTATAATCTAACTTATAAATGACGTATCTATTCACTGAAATGCTTTTATATAAGTCATATCTGTTAGCCAATCAGCATTTGATTAATTACCCATTGTTTTTTGTTATAAATGTACTTATGATTGTTTTGCTTTCTATCAAATAAAAATATTGTTTAAACTATCAGAAAAAAATATATAGCTAATTTGGTTTAACGAATTTTATTTCATAACATTTTTGGTCAAGAAAATATTGTTCGTTCATCGCAGACAGCTAATTTTTGAAAATTAGTCCCACAGGGCGCACTCTTTGGACCGCTACTGTGTCCGAAATTTTTAAACAATCGTCAAGAATTAGCAAAATCTCTTATACGTTAGCTGCGCTGCTTGGAATACATAAACCTTTTGTATTTTAATTTTTAGCATTGATCTAGTTAGACCTGCCCTAACTGGTAATGATATACGACTATTGTTAATTCTTTCAAATAATAGTATAACTTATTAGCTTTATATTATTAACTTTGTTAAAATGAAAGTAAATTTTACTAAAAACAATTAATTCGCTATATAAGGAATAGGAAATGCGGTGTCAATTTAACGTTTGTCAAATCCCTCCAACAACTTCAGTACAGAAGAGCATGCAGCTGCATTTAAAAGCTACTTGATGAGCTGCGTATCTGATTAGTGAGTTGCATATCTGATTAGTGGACTCAGTGACTAATTCCCTGAAAACAAACGAGTTTTTAATGAACAGTCAGTGGTGCTAATTAATTAAGAAGGGTTGTCACATGATAATTGTCACGGCCGTACTGAGCACAGGGGTGGGGGACAAGGATATTATCATCCTCTAAACTGTCCAGTCATTATCGTATTGACAATGTGTATGCTGCCAAGCAGGGAGGCCGCAGGCTTAGACCACTCTGGCTTACAAATCGGCGTTCTTCAATCAGGAAAGGAACAGAATACACAACTAAGCTCGGTTTTGTTTTACCCCAGAACTAGGGTATACCGAAGACCGGTCGGCGAGTGGAGAGCAGTGAGTGTGTGTTTGCACCCTGCAAGGGGATACGTTTAGTCAATGCGCCCCCTGTTGGGAACACTAGCCTTTTACCGGCCCCGTCCCACGAGCGGGTCTCTAATCATTTAGGCGTTATTAAGAGCAAAGCGGTGCGCCTTTACCGCGGGAATTGTTTACCCAATACATAAACTGTACGAACAGGGGGATAAAGTTACGAGGAAGCAGAGGGTCTAGCGAGTAACGAATAGGGGAAGCAAATTACTGCTAATTATGTAAATTATCGTAAAGCTGGGAAAGAGTAGTTTTTCCTCCCAAGGTGTAACGTTATATATAATCTCTTAACGCTGTTTCATATAATATTTACAATGATCTAAAGAATATATAATATGTATAATATATAACAGAGCAAGTCTTTTAATGCAGACAGGATCCACATTTCGGCTTGCATACAAGTAATACTCAAAGGAAAGGACAAATCACTTAACACGTTGGGTTTGTTTTACTGTTATCAATTAAACTTAAAGAAATTTAACAAGGAAATGCTAAAAATTTGTTTATAAAACACAAAGTTTGATACTATCACTGTACAGCAATTTGCAGGCGCAGTGGCTGCAGCCATTCGCTTAAAATTATGACGTAACAGGTGAACTTCGTAACTTTCCGTAAGCGCATCGTGCGTGTGCCTGTTAAAGTACTCCAAACTTCTGTGGTTTACCTAATGTTCATACAAAAAAAAAATCACAATTGAGTTGTGTAATTTTTTGTAAAAACTCCTTATTCCTTTGACACAAATTGATTTCAGTCAACAAATGACGTCATCGGTGGAAAATGGCGTTCAAAATAGGAGCGCCCAAGTGTAAAATAATTGAGAGTGCTTATCACACTTTTATTAGTATTCACTCTAATATTTTTCGCAAATATTGAAATGGACTAAGTTACCACAAGGGTTTGCTTTTCCTTTAATATTAAGCAGCGTTTGGCCTGTTTAATAGCTAGATGAGTGAGTGCCAAGAAAACTATTTATGGATGAAAGAGTTTAAATATGCAAAAATTAAACAGAAACTAAAAACTGTTGATGTTCATAACGACAACTTGTGATTTACAGAGCCAGTTTTTACGGAAGAAGTATGTTATGCAATTAACCTGCTAAAGTTGAAGGAAACATTGCCCGAAGATGTCCTGTATTGCTAGCCGTTGGTGAACAGGCCTCAGACAGATAATTGTCTTAACTAGATGGTGCTTGAAAACAAGTTAACTAATCAACAACACGGCATTAAATAAACATAAGAAGTTTTGGGTAACAGAAAATTCTGCTAACCCACATTCTAGCATGGAGCAATAGAAAGAGCCCTCTGCAGCTTTACTAGGTAACTACATGCACCGGCAACCGGTTTGTAGCTCTCAAAAAATGGCAAGCTGTAATTTGTTTGAGAAATTCAGATCTACAGGAGACACGTTACGATGCAGTCCCATTGGCCGTCCTACAGACATTGAATCATTTCAGTCACTGAACTGCAAGCTGAAGTTCAAATTTGAGCATAAAAATGTGCAAGAGTCCTTTGTTTGGCCACCCAAGATCTTAAAGCAACATGTCAACAGAAAAGAAGGGGACCCAGCACCAACCCCTGCGGTCCACCCTAGTGACGTTTAAAAGGTTTTGATAAGCATCTTCAGAAGCATTTACCTGTATACTTACACTGCTGTTACAGATGCCAGGTAGATTTGCACCTTTACCAAGTCATCTGATGGAACGATAACACGATTCTGCCTTTACACTTGACTTGAAAAGTTTAAAGATATGTCTCTATAGTTATCAGCAAACAAATGAAAATTGTTACTCGTAAAACCTGCGCATCGAAGCAAGGCATTTATTGTAGGTGATCTATTTCTTATCAAAAGCTAATCTCGTAATTTTGCCAAGTTTAAAATTGTCAGTTTCTGTACATTATCAGGCACACGAATTAATAAAGAGAAAATAAAGGAAAAAGCAACAAAAAACTTTGGTTCTTGCTTGCTCTGATTTTGCATCTATAATAATATTCATAATAGATTTGCAGTCGGATTCATAAATTTGTTTTTTTAAGCTGTCAAAATTATATGATGTACTTTTTTAGAAAATTGCATTCAAGACATCTTTGGAAATGCTATAAATCTTATAAACTGTTAAACGGAACCCTTTCTATCATTTGGCTTTGTATCACACGATATGTAAGTTTACAATTTAGTATTTGTCTTGTTTGCTTCTCGCAATTACACTGTATTTTTATCTAGGTAGATTGTTACGTTAACGTGACCTTTGACTTGAGACAGTTTATGTCTGAATAAAAGCCTTGTTTTTGCTTATTAAGTGGGTGCTTGCTGTTGTTTTAATTATAACTCTTAAATCTGTGTAAAATGTTATGTAACAAGACAGGCAAACTTGTGGATAAGTAGTGCATGATACTGACCACGTTTACAATAAAAAAAAATTGTAAAAAAATAGAATTATACACTCGCTAGAGCTGCTGTGATGTAATTCCTGATTTATTGTTCTTTTGTTTTTGTTTATTAATTTGTACTGATGTTTTTATGCGGCGATGGGTAGTTACCTTTTACATTAACACATGCATTTGTGTTAATAGGACATAATGCTGAAATAAAATTGAAATTCTTACAAATTTAAATTACAATAACTTTTTCTATTAGAGGTAACATATTAAAGGCCTAAAAGTTCAACAAAAATGTAAAAGAGTTTTATGCGAAAATATGTGCACAAGTAAACTGTGTTTAAAGAACAAATAAAAGTATAAATAAATGAGTAATGTAAATACTCGCAAAATAAATAAATTTGTAAATTATATAATATGTAAATAATAAATAACAATAAATAAATGAATAATGTAAATGCATGAGAAATAAACAGATTTGTAAATAGCAAAATACGTAAATAATTAATAATAAATAAATAAGAAAATAAGTAAATAAATTAGCAAACAATTGCAAACAATTAAATAAATTATTGTATCTGATAAAAAAATGTCTGATTGAGTGAATGATAGAATTAAGAAATGAATGAACGAACAAGTTAACAAACAAAACAATCTGTTTTGTATTTTGCGCGAGGAAAGCATTTAAGCATGTGAAGCAGACGCGTTCATGTTCAAATAGTGTAAACTTAGACTTTAAATTGCCAATTTACATTGACAACGATAAGCGTGGTAAGAAGCTTAAAGACGGGTTGCTGGATCTTAAACTTTGCAATAAGCTGCAACGATAAACACAACAAATACATACTTGACTAGCATAGTTAGGAAGGGAATACCTAGGATTGTGAGATGGTGGCGCTGCCGATGCTACTGACGGTGGTGGTGGTAGTGATGATGATACCAACGAATACAGAGCCGAATGAAACGCGAATAAAACGTCAATGTTTTTTAATAATTTGACTCTCAACTGAGAATGGGTTGACATTTTTGTTTTTCAAAACTGCAAGGTTCTCCTGTGATTTTCTTACCAGTGGTGACACCCTTTTAGCTACCTCTAAAGACGCATAAGTTTGATTCTGTACTTGTGTAAACGTGCCTCCGCTGTTTGGCGAGCACCTTAATTAGATTCGAATGCTTAATACGGAAATGCACCTAGTTGCTTATAAGCTGCATATAAATCCATTTGTGAAGTGTGGCGTTCGTAGCCTAAGTAGTGATTACACGAACATTCGATAAGTTGATGCAAGTATTTGAGTTAAAAGATATTATCTGAGTTAAGTAGCTCCTGAAATATGTAGTTTCAAGTTCACATTTTTTAACTAATTCACCTTAATGATCTTTTTATTTTTGCCGACTATAATCGCACATGTACCTCAAACACAGTTTCACGTTTGAGTGATCAAAATTTGTGTTTGGCTGTGAAGTTAAGCACTGCTAAACCTGATTAGCAAAAGGATTTACATTTCTTAACTAAGTCACCTCAATGATCTTTTTATTTTTGCCGACTATAATCGCACATGTACCTCAAACACAGTTTCACGTTTGAGTGATCAAAATTTGTGTTTGGCTGTGAAGTTAAGCACTGCTAAACCTGATTAGCAAAAGGATTTACATTTCTTAACTAAGTCACCTTAATGATCTTTTTATTTTTACCGACTATAATCGCATATGTACCTCAAACTCAGTTTCACGTTTGAGTGATCAAAATTTGCGGTTGGCTATGAAGTTAAGCACTGCTAAACCTGATTAGCAAAAGGATTTGTTAATGACTTTTGTAACTGCTAGGAAAATTGGCTGTTGTATCATAATTTGCACGTAACACACAGTAAGCAAATTTATTCCTGTTTCTCTCTGACCTGGAGGCAGTAAAGCCGTTTTTTCTAAAAATTGCCTGATTCAAAGCATTTCGTTCACGAGTTGCGCACGCATAATGAGAAATACCGAACTGTCTCTTTTACCGCGTTAAACTCAGGTATTTCTCAATTTCTTTCTACTGGTTTAGAGTTACAAATTGCATTGGTATTCATGACATTAAGCCGGGCCAGTAATATTCTACATTAAAGCAAAACCAGGCCGAATCTTAAACTGTAGGTAAAAATAATCTACTCTTTAAAATATTGAAAGAAAACATACTATTTTTTTCAAAAATGGCTTACGTATGAAGGAGTTATTACCACACAACCGAAAGTTCACATTTGCGCCACTAGTTCTTCGCTGTTACACCATTTCGCCGCTAGTTAGACGCCTGCATTTCGGAAACGCATTGCACAAAAACAGGTGCTGTACCTCTCGGTTCAGATGTGTTAGCTTGTGACGAACTACACACGTTCGACAGCTCATGCGCGAGCACAGCGCTAAATTTGAAATTTGAACTTTTATCTTAAAACTTGCCTAGTTTTAGCACAACACACGGAATATCTTACAGTAGCACTGCACGTCAATTTACACCTCCGCAAACACGTGCAACGCGCTCGTGGAATATTTTTGCTGTTGAAGATTATGTTCGTTTGTGATGTCATCAATAGTTGAGCTCGCCCGCCGTTAAGTAAGTTTTTAATCTATTATTTAATTATCAGAAACGCTTTTGCAGTATCAATTGTGTTAAAATGTATACTTTTTATCGGATTTGAAAATGGGGTAGTATATGAAAAATCATCCTGTCTTCCTTCGACCTTGTTGTACAAGTGTCTGTGGTGTACTATTATGGAGAAATCATTGTTCCTATATTATTATTATTATTAAAGAACTAGGTTAGGTAGGTTAGGTATAATTAGTGTATAAAATAGCTATTTTCATTGCCCTATGATTGCAACGCGAGTCGAATGTGTGTCAGCTTGCAAATTCAGACGTAATTATGCAAGAAGCTGATTACTGTTTTTAGAAGTCGATTAAATTCATTTAGTAATATTTTAATACAATGTATTTTAAATTCTCATATTCGTATGAATTCCTACATTTTAGCAAATGAAAGACACTTTTTATGAACGTATATTTATACCTATGTATTTACTGCAAATAAGTTTCTACGTTAGTTTTTAGTAGTGTTTTTATGTATTTATATATTTGATCTATATTATATTATGTTATGTTATGTTGTGTTGTGTTGTGTTGTGTTGTGTTGTGTTGTGCTGTGTTGTGTTATGTTATGTCATGTCATGTCATGTCATGTCATGTCATGTCATGTCATGTCATGTCATGTCATGTCATGTCATGTCATGTCATGTCATGTCATGTCATGTCATGTCATGTCATGTCATGTCATGTCATGTCATGTCATGTTATGTTATGGTATGTTATGTTATTATGTTATGTTATATTATTTTATGTTGTGTTATGTTATGTTATGTCATGTCATGTCATGTTATGTTATGTTATGTTATGTTGTGTTGTGTTGTGTTGTGTTGTGTTGTGTTGTGTTGTGTTACCTTAAGTTACGTTACTTTACATTACATTACATTTTATATATAGATTTTATCTATAAATTTAGTGTAATATTAGTACAATTAAATAATGAAAACGAAACTCTGTGAACTGATTTAAGCAGGAAAAGACTTCAAACCAAGATTTGTGACTTCAGCCAATCGAAAAAGACACCAGGAACTGAAACTATTGTTTTTCTAACAATAGTTCGTCAGCATTGTCGTGATTGTGCCATGATGGAGTAGACGAGTGAAAGCAGGAACATTTAATAATGTTTTCTAAAACTACCGGAGGCTATAGCGAACTTATATAAACGTATTTTCAGACGGAGAACTTCTAAAATTGCATGTTTTGTGCACAGTAATCATATAATTAATGCCGCGTGTAAGAAATTCATTGACTCAAGAAGACGACCAGTTAAAGGAAGTGGATTTTTTTCTATCTCAGTTTACAGATCGTGTTTGTTTCAATAGGCGTGCACAACTCTTGAACAAAATGCGTTGCGTTAGACAATTTCCAGAGAAATGTTTCTTGCGGCCCCGAGGCTAGAAAGGAAATTGGAAGAAGTTCTCAATGTGCCCTGAGAGTTACGTTGTAGATTCCGTATATTGTTGCAATCGTACGCCATTTTGCTTGCTTACAAGATGAAGATCTTCTCTAGAACTGTGTGCCTGTATTAACCCTTGCCTTTTCCAGTACGTCTACCAGCTGTAAATTTCAAAACTCTAGTCTATTTTGAATAAACAATTGTAACTTATGTGACTGCAAAGTTTAAGTGTGGTAATGCAAAATTAGTTTTTTATCCATTGTCTCCTGGACTGCATATCAGGTCCAGGGGCACTTCCATTCTAGATTCACAAATTGAACAAACGAATGTGGAAAGACAAAAATGCTTCCTATGTTAGTACATTCTAGTTTTAGATGATGGTGTTC